>BSXT01000317.1:0-29718 GCA_030267785.1 Phytophthora fragariaefolia | reverse complement strand
CAGCCTGCCGCCGCCCACGCCCTGCGCGTTCCCGGCGGGCGTGCAGTCGGCGCCCGCGGCGCTGCGCGGCGACGCCGGCTGCGGCGAGTGCGGCGTGCGCTTCCGCGCGCTGGTGGCGCGCCGCGTCGTGTGCGGCTCGTGCGCGCGCGCGTTCTGCGCGCGCCACTGCGGCCTCGGCGTGCGCCTGCAGCACCTCGGGCTGCGCGCGGCGCGGCGCTGCTGCGCGCACTGCGCGCAGCGCCAGCAGTTCATCGCGTCCCTGCGCGCGACCACGCGGTTCCTGGGGCCCATGGCCGGCCGCGGCGTCTCCATGGACGCGCTGGTGGCGCGCACGGACGCGGCGGCGCGCCGCGGCGGCCAGGCGCTGGCCAGGACGCTGCACAAGCTGCGGCGCGGGCCCATGACGCTCAACCGCACCATCAAGATCCTGTACCAGACGCGCAAGAAGCCGCACCTGTTCCGCGTGGCCTGCGAGCGGCTGCCGTTCTACGCCGAGACGTGCGTGGACCGCGTGGAGAACCTCTGGTACCAGCTGCTGCACCTCGTGCAGTGCCTCGACGCCGAGCCCGCCCCGCGCTGCGGCGCGCAGCTCTTCTACCTGCAGCGCTACATCCGAGCCATCTGCCGCCGGTCGCCTCGAATCGCCCTGCAGACCATTTGGCACGCGCAGGCCGCCGTCGGCGACGGCAGCTACCACAACTTGCACCCGCACACGCTGCTGGCCATGCTGGGCTTCCTCTACCCGGACACCACGTCCCCGGAGAGCTCGCACATGTTCAGCATCTGGAAGGACCTCGTGTTCGCCGACTGCCCGGAGCACCAGCTAGCGCAGATCCTGGCCAACCTGCGCCAGATCAACGCCGACATGGAAAAGCTCATCTCGCTGGAGCCCGACTCCATGATCGAGCGGTGGCTGAACGCCAAAAACGTCCCGCAGTTTGAAAACAGCGCCGACGAGTTGGCAGCGTCAGGAATCGAGCTGTGTGAGTTCCAGTCGAGCATTCTATACGACTCGTTGCAGGTTGAAGGAAGCAGCGTGTCGGAGAGCTCGCCGGGGGCTGGAATCGAATCGTTGGTGCTGGAGCAAGTGAGTTTCGTGCAGTCACTCGCGGCCATCAGTGAACGCCTCCGCCACATCCAGCCTGTTTCAGACCGCGGGAAATACTTGGCCGACGAGTTGGAGACATTGAACAACACGTTGCAGTCCTCAGCGCTCTATCCGCTGAGTGCAGCGTCCGATGAGCTGTACCAGGTGGTACGCATTCCGCCGACAGAAGGCAAGGTGTTCTCCACTAAGATGCGTGCACCAACGCTAATTTTCGTGGAGACGGTCCCAGTCCAAAGCGCTGGCGAGATTGGTCTTGACGACGCTGACACAGACCGCCTCCGTCCCTTTGTATGCAGTTCTCACCCACGTAATTCGACGTTCTTCGAGTCAGCGGTTCTGGATGGGATCGAAGCCTCAGTTGTTTCATCAGGCGGAGAGACAATGCTATCCCCGTGCAGCAGTTCGACGCTGGCAACTCCAACGCCTACAAGTACGGTTGCTGGTCCTGCAAGCTGCGCAGATGATCTCCAGGGCAGTGAGTCTTCACTGAATACCCTCGATGGTGACAGCGAAAGGGACGGAGTGTCAGGTCGCCGCCATATGACCTTGCCATGTAGTGGAGGAAACGCATCAGCACCACCGAGTAACAGGCGTCACAGTAGCATGATGCCCCACTTGCCTCAACCCAGCCGTGGTAGCAAAATAGGAGCTGGTGCTCGGTCTGGACGGTTGGGCGTCGAGAACTTCGTGTATGACAGTAAAGTGTTCGGCGAGAGCTGGGAGGAACGCAAGTCGCGCATCCAGAGCGAGTCGCCGATGGGAAAGCTGCCAGGTTGGAACCTTTTCTCTGTGATTATCAAGACAAACGACGATTTACGCCAAGAAGTGTTCACGATGCAGCTAATTCACAAGCTCAAGTCCATCTTCGAGTTCGAGACTCCGCATTTGTGGCTGCGAACGTACCGGATTGTCGCGACCGGAGCAAACATCGGGCTGCTCGAAACCATTACCGACGCCTGTTCCCTGGACCACCTGAAGAAGACGTTCGCGGGCGACAATCTGTCAGAATATTTCCGAAGCGTGTACGGCGATCCCTCGAGTCCGGAGTTCATTGCCGCGCAGCGCCGTTTCATCGAGAGTATGGCCGCGTACTCTATTGTCAGCTACGTGTTGTTACTCAAGGATCGCCACAACGGCAACATTTTACTCAGTGCTGAGGGCCGCGTGATTCACATCGACTTTGGTTTCATTCTGGGTATTGCGCCTGGCGGTATGTTCAGCGTTGAGGATGCCCCATTTAAGCTGACCAAAGAAATGGTCGATGTGATGGGAGGTTTGGGGTCTCCAGGTTACAAGCGCTTCCGCCGCTGTTTGTGCGAGGGTTTTTCCGTCCTCCAGAAGTACCAGTCGGAAATCGCCGCTCTGCTGCAGACTACAGGCCAGCATTCTCCTTTCCCTTGCTTCCACGGCGCCAAGCTTGCGCGCATCATCGCCGAACTGCGCATACGACTGTGTGTTGGTTTATCACAGCGAGACATACAGCATCGTGTAGACCATTTGCTACGAAAAAGCTACAACGCCTGGGGAACGCGGCAGTACGACTCTTTCCAGCTCCGCAGCAACAATATTCAACCGTAGACGTCGATATCCGAGTCGACACCTTATTTCCAAGACCTATATCCAACGTTCCGCGTTGATTTCAGCAGCTACTGCTCGACGGTAGCTCAGCTATAGCGCCTCTCGCGCCTGTGAGTATTATTGGGTGTGCAGGCGTATTCATTGATTTAGTTCGTTCGTTCGCTATTCGCTAGGTTTATTAAAAAATCTAGCTCGTCAGTTTTGTTCTGGAAGAAGTCCCTTGTTTTAGTGGATTGCTATTCATACATGTATATTGTGCTTTTCTCGTCTTTTGGCCTATCTGATCTCAAAAGGTCGGTCCTTAGCTTAGAGCGGTAGGTTTAAAGGCCCGATTTGCACGGCACCCATAAGAGAATTGTATTGTATTGTATTACGCTTTCGCGGTTACACTGTGCGACAAAAGGTTTGTGACAGTGACGTTTTGCGTGATATCTCGGCTTCTAGAGCGAAGCATAGGTTGCTATTTAGATATGTACCTCCAATTACACAGACGAAAAGGGGACTTGTGACGGTGACCTAGATTTAGCAAAGTATCCATAGGCTGCCATACAACTAACTAGAAATCGGTCCGCGACAAAACTTTGGGACAAAAAATGACTTGGGTTTTGTATTAACCGAATGTAGCCATGTACCTAGTAGTGTGTTTTGTCTCCGTTCTTGCGGGCGACTTCGAAGCAACGAGCAGGCATGGTGCCAAGAAGATCTTGGAGCTCTTTTATCATGAGCGAATCCCAAGCTTGCATGACGGCGGCGGTAAGCTCTGACACGGAGTTGTACTGCTTGCCGTGGGTGTAGACTTTCCTAGCCAGAATAGCCCACACATTTTCAATCGGGTTGAGATCGGGGGAGCGCGCTGGCCAGTCCAGAAGCTGCACCCCGATCTCCTGGAAAAACATTATTGTTTCATTAGATGAGTGAATCGAGGCATTGTCCTGCATAAGCACAAAGTCTGTACCGTAGTGCTTGTGTGCAAACGGAAGCAGATGCTCTGACACAGTGTAAATGTAGTGGCCAGAGTTCTGGCGCCCCTCCAGCACCACCAACTCCGACTTGCCCTTAGTTCCAAATGCCCCCCACACCATCAGCGACCCTCCCCCATTCTGGCGTGACTTGTAACGGCGATGCGGGCGCCGAAGGTCCCGCCAATAGTGCTTGTAGCCGTCCGGTCCGTCCAAGTTAAAAAAATTCTCATCTGAAAAGATGATCATGGGCCACACGACCGCTTTTTGCGCCGCCGTCGAGAGCCGCTCGGCAAACTCCAGGCGGGCGAGCATGTGCTCCTTAGTCAGAGATAGAGTACGATCCATTTTAGAGTAGACTAAGTAGTCAACCCAAGACAAAAGTCTTTGGACCGTACGCACCGTGCATGACAGCCCGTAAGTTGCCTTCAACTCGGTAGCGAGAGTAGTTCCCCGTGGCAGCGGTGCGGACAACTTGGCGAACTTGGCGGTTCATGAGGCTGCGCGGGCGTCCACCCTTCTTTTTAGCTTTCTCTGAAGCGCGTAGGGCGTAGCTAACGCAGTTGGCAGAGCGCTCGAGGCGCCGCGCTATCTCGCGAACCCCCGTGCCTGCCTCGTGGAGGCCCTTCATGCGGCCTCTCTCCTCGTCAGAGGTAGGAGGTCCGCGCCCCAGAGTGAAGAAAGGACAATAAGGCCAGTTCCCAAAGGATAGCCAGCCACCACTACTCCACCCAATACAAAACCCAAGTCATTTTTTGTCCCAAAGTTTTGTCGCGGACCGATTTCTAGTTAGTTGTATGGCAGCCTATGGATACTTTGCTAAATCTAGGTCACCGTCACAAGTCCCCTTTTCGTCTGTGTGATTGGAGGTACATATCTAAATAGCAACCTATGCTTCGCTCTAGAAGCCGAGATATCACGCAAAACGTCACTGTCACAAACCTTTTGTCGCGTCCCGCCAGGGTACGAAGCCTATTGTGACTAAGGTTACGGTTCACCGGTATACCGTTCCGAGGAACGGTATACCGGTTTTCCTTCCGCATGCGTCGGAACTGCTGGCTCTCCGCGCGCCCCCTCCTCCTCCTCATCCTCGGCGATAATGGTGCCCACTGTATCACTCTCCTGGCAAGGTCTCTTCGTCAACATCGGGCAGCCTTGGGTCCTGCCGTTGGTGGATGGTTCTCCTGCACCGTGCCTTGATCTGTAGTATCTGGTCTTCTTTTTGCGCGCCGACTCTCATCCACAGGCAGCAGGTTCGGCTTGCCCCCTGTGCCTTGATCTGTAGTATCTGTTCGTGTTCCTTGCACTTCTCCCAAGCCGGTCCCCCCGTCCGCCGTCATATGGAGTACAAAGTCTTGATCAGGAGTCCGCCCTACGCCTTGGTCTTGCCGCACGTCCAGTTCATCTTCCTGGGCCGTGCCGTTAACAGCCCACCCGCTACGGCGAGCCCGGTCACAGCGCAGCGAAGCCTTCTGCACGACGAGTCCTTGGCCACAGCTTGCACCACTCTCTCCTCCATGCCCACGGAGGCGCCGCAGGCCCGCATGGGACTAGACGCTGCCACGAGGACAGCGCCCGCAGAGCGGCGCCGAGGCCCAGCTCGACGCCATCTGCCAGGAGGGCGTCACCCCAACCCGACCAGAAAAGAGAATTATATGTACTTCTCTGTCCCACCAATTTATACGTAGTTGATATTTTGAACTATAGATTCATCTACACATACGAGCCGAAGACCGGGCTAGCCGCGTTTAAAAGCTCACAGTAGCGCCCTTTTTGTCATAGTTTTGCAGGTTAATAACAGCTGTGATGTCGAGATACACCAAGTTCGCGCGCACCTAAGGAAACCAGCTGATCAGCACCAGCTCGGACTTAGCAGACTCGGCTGGGTAGCCGATTAGGTCCGAAACCGGACTTAGCCGACTCGGCGAGTGGCTGCCTAGGTCCGAGGTCGGACTCAGCCGACTCGGCTCAACGAGAAAAGTCGTAGCGGGAATTCTTGCGAGGACTCGGCTAGACCCCAAAGGAACTCGGCTAGGACCCAGTGGAACTCGGCTGGACCCCAAGGCAACTCGGCTAGGCAACAGCCGAACTCAGCTAGCCATTGGAACCCGGTCAATCCGCCGCCAGATCGCCATAGCCGAGTTGGTCGGCCAAGCGACCGCCAGGATAACTATGGACGCAGGGGTGATTCTCGAGAACGACCCCAGTACGGACCATGCGCTGCATGTGGCGGCCAAGGACACTAAGTGCACTTTTGCCGCAAACGCTGCAAATTCTGCCAGCAAGTGCACGACGTGGGCCGGTGTGAGTTGTTTCAACGTTACGAACGACTGGCCAACTTTGTCACCCAGAACGTCGATAAATCCAAGTTACCCACCGACCTTCAAGACCTCAATACGCCGAGCAATTTAAACTCGGCGGCCCGCCAACAGGACGGAACCGGGCAGCCACAGTCAGCCGAGCTGGTAACAGATGCGAAGTATATCTTCGCCTATGTCGGCGAAGCAGGAAGGCCTGAAGACGAGAGGAAGAGTGACGGGAATGGAAGTAACATGGATGGTATTGACGGTGAGCTCGGCTACTCGGATGGAGAGAGCCCAGATATGATGGGTAATGCTGATACGACTCGGCTAGAGAAAGGTGCAACAGGAAGGGCCAAGACGATGAGGTTGCTCCCTGGTGAGCGGCTAGGGTGGTGGTCCGCACAGAAGTTTGATCGCCGAGTTCGTATGCGAGCGCTCGTGATGGGGGCGGTGAACGACCAGCGGACGAAGATTTTGCTGGACACAGGGGCCAACATCTCGGCGATTAACGAGGTGTTCGCCCGGAAGCTGCGGCTGAAGCGGCAAATCAGTCGAGATGTGCAGATCGGAGTGCAAGGAATTGGAAAGGACAAAGTGGGGACGTCTACACGGGCATGGGTGAAAGTCACGCTCGGTTGGGAAGTGTCATATGAGTTTGAAGTGTGGATAATGGATCACCATGCCGGCGTCGATTTAATACTCAGCACTGACTTCATGATCCCGGCGGGCATCTGCCTCGACCTCTATAACTCGCTGGCAAAACTCCCCGATGAAGTGGTTGTCCCTTTGATCAAATCCCAGAACTCGGCTGATGATCCGAGAGGAGGACTACAAATCACAGATGGTCCAACTGAAACCATCTGCTTACCAGGACGCTTGACAGCCGAGTTCAGGATACGGAGACGACAGCCAGCCGAGTCGACTCATGAGTTATGGGTACGGCGTACGAAAGACTGGATCCCTACGGTGGTTCTGAACAGAAGTGGAAGGGTCACACGCGTATTGTTGACTAGTGTGAAGTCGTCGCTGACATGGCGCCCAGCACACTTCCCGGTGTTGAATTGAACTCCGCATGGGATACTACCTCCTGAAGGATTTGTCCGGTTGAGCTCGGCGAAGTACCGCGATTGGCAGGTACTCGCGTATGAAGCGGCTATGGACAAAGATCTGTTGCGCAAGGAACAACAACTGTACGATGAGTGGCTGGAAAGATAACCACCGGCTGTGGTGAAGCGACCTTATTTCCCCCCCACAAAGATCGCGCGGCGGATACCGACTCGGCGCAGTCGACACAACACACCAAGGACGAGGGAACTCTCAGCCGAGGTCCTGAGGGTTATTCGGACTCGGCTGAGACGGCAAAGCGACTCATACAGAATGAGATTGACCCCAGTCGAGTGAATAGAAAACATGCGAACTCGGCAAAATCTTCTATAAAGCTGAACAGCAACGATGGAGCCCCCAGCCGAGTTCGGGGGAGCGGCAGGAACTTGGTTGAGGTCTCAGCTGAGACGGAGAGGGGAACAGGGACCTTCAGCCGAGTAACGGACGCAGTTGTGAGCTCGGCTGAGTCGGTAGATGGAAACCTTAAGACAACGAAGATCGAAGTCAGGGGCAACCCCCCATATCGAGGGCGGAGGTCGGAAGAAATTGACGTCGGCGATGAATTGCTGGATGCTGACCCCGAGACGAATCTGCACCTCCGATACTTGCTGACCGCCGAATTAGATGATGACGGAAATGGCGGCAGCGAACTCGGCGAGCAGAGTGACACGTACGAGCGGACCCCGAACACACTCGCCTTAGAAGACTATGCTCATGAGTTGGTGTTCCTCCCTGACCTCACTGACGTCATACCGATCCAGCTGGACTACTCGGCGGACAACGTAGTGTGTGGCACCCACTCAGCCGAGCAGACAACTCCGCTGGTGAAGGTACTGCAGTCACATGAATGGATTATGATATCGAGTGGAAACACCTTGCCCCCACCAGCGTAAGGAGTGGTTTGTGATATTGATGTGCAAGAGCATCTACCGATCCGCCAACGAGCTCGGCGAGTACCACTCAAACACCTCAAGAAGCTATACGAATTGCTGAAAGCACTCCTAAAGGCTGGACTGATTGCGTTTTCGAATAGCCCCTGGGCTTCCCCAATTGTTATCGAGCGCAAGAAGAATGGAGTGGATATTCGCTTATGCATCGATTATAAGTTGGTAAACGCTATCACGCTCATGATGGAGTATGCGATGCCACTGGTCGACGACTTGCTCACCGAGTTGGACGCGTACCTGTGGTTTTGTTCGCTGGACGCCGCAAGTGGATTCTGGGCGGTTATGATGACTCGCCGAGCTCGGTGGATCTCAGCTTTTGTCTGTTCGCTTGGCCATTTCGAATGGCTACGCATGCCATTCGGGCTGGAGAATGCGCCGATGATTTATCAACGACTGATTGATAATGCGCTGTGGGGGTACGTCCAACCGAAAGAAGGCTGGGAAGCTTTTGCAGACCGGGTCAGCCGAGTTGAACAGGAAGCAGAAGCGCAACGGGAGACTTATTCGACCGACATGGCATTTAAACCAACTCGGCTAACCAAATTTGACGCTGATCGCCGAGCTGCTCTAGCCGAGTCCGATGCTATGCAAGAATTTATCGACAGCCCGGAAGCGGACATGTTCGCCACGGGTGAACCTGATCAATCAGATCTGGTACCGGTGTTTGAGCGGCGTTCCTTCGTGGATGGCATTTGCTTCGGTGGTCAGACATTTGACGAGTGTCTGGATACTTTGGACCGACTTCTCAAACGCTTCGCCGAGTGTCGGATAAGTGTGAGCTTCCCGAAAAGCATATTAGTATAGCCGAAGGTTGCCTTCCTCTCGCATACCGTGACACCCAAAGGAATACAAGCCGACCCGAAGAAACTGGCAGCGATCGCCGAGTTGCCTCTCCCAAAATCAATGAAAGGCATGCAAGCATTCCTAGGGGCACTCAACTATTACGGCCGATTTATCCAGAACCTGGTCGTGTATGGCGCAGTCCTCTACCAGTTGAAGGAAGACGATTTTGCTCAAGGGGGTGACCTCACCGCTGCTAAAGCCGTGTTCTCCGAGTTGAAAAAGAAGGTAGTCGAAGCCCCAATTCTCCGGCATTTCGACTCGGCGAAGGACGTATATATCATGCTTTTCGCTAACGATTGGGCATTTAGTAGTACGATGATGCAACTACACGATGACAAACTGCGCCCGGTGCGTTTCTGCGGCCGAGTATTGAAAGAGAACGAGATCAATTACCACCCAGCAGTGAAGGAAGTACTCGCACTACTTCAACTGCTGAAGGTTTGCTACACTCAGCTAGCTGGGCGGAAGCTCCACGTATACACGCGCTTCTCGACCCTGGAATGGGTGTTCCGGTCCAAATCACTATACGGACGTGCAGTCAGCTTCGCGGTTTTGCTGTCCCCTCACCACCTGAAGATACGGCGGGTGCATGAACGGGATGTTGAATTCGCCCAGCTACTCCAAGCGTCGATAACGCCCGCCGTCGGACTCGACGCATCGTTGACACATCTAACGCCTCCCTAAAAAAACTCGGCTACGGTGCGGATGGCCCGAGTTGCTCTATGCGAGCGTGCCGATGAGTTATGAAGGTCATGTATTGTCGTTCGATGGGTCGGCGAAGACGGAGAAAAATGGCGGTTACGGCAGTTGTTCATGGATACTCTGGAAGCTCCCATCCTGGGACATTGAGATCGCTGCAAGCGCGCACCTCCCGTCGACCACTGTCAACATAGCCGAGTACACCGGCATGAACAACGGGGTTATCGCGGCACTCCAACGCGGCGTGTCCGACCTAATCAGTGTGGGCGACTCTCAGCTTGCGATTCAGCAATCCATGGGGGTGATCGCATGTAGGAAAGACGCGTTGCAAGTCGAGCTGGCTAGGCACAAGGGGTTCACCAAGAAATTGAACTCCGTTCGCTATCTACACGTAGTTCGCCTATACAACTCGGCTGCTGATTCCATGGCCACTGAAGCATTGGAAGCCAAGGCAGGTCGAGTAGTGCTGAGTACAGAACGAAAAGCCGAGTGGAGAGCCCTAAACAAGATCCCCGAGATGTTATACGCCTGCAAGAACTCGGCTGACACCCGTGGGAACTCGGCTGACGGCGATAGGAACTCGGCTGACGACGAAAGGAATTCGGCAGACGCGAACGAAAACTCAGCTAAGGCGGCGGAAGAACCAAGTGTGACTGCAACAACACGTAGCCGAGCTCGGCAAGTCCGCTTCGAGGATGAAAGAAAGAAAAATGGAGAGAACTGAACGTTCAGAAGAGGTACTTCTCTGTCCCACGAAAGTATGATGATTTGGTATTTTGTGTTACGCACAAAACTGTTAAAAAACTTTATTGGTCAAAATATATAGTGGCTAGGGTTATTAAAGACAGTGTAAAACAGGTGGCTCGAGACGGTAGATCGTCACAAACCGTTTAGACACCTGCCTCTACCAGCAACCTCAAGATGGCACGCACTCTCGGAGCCAAGGACGTGACGCCCAAGATCCGCGTGGCTGTGGCGGTCTTTCTTACTACACTTAGTAAGGAAGGCCACCTTCGCTACGGCACTGTGGCCGAGCGAAGCAGCTATTTCGCCTTAGCCGTACCACTATCCAGGGCATCTGGGCACTGCGCGACGACCCATCTGCGCTCGTCACGCCTCGCAAGGCGTACACGCCGCGCCCGACCCGCCTGAGCGAGAAGGAGGTCGCGGAACGTGTCGCCGCGGTACCATGGTGTGTTTCCTACCTCTCTTACCACCACAAGCACGGTAGTTGAAAATGGCTACAAGGTCTTACGTCGCAGATTCTTAATCAATAAATCGTACTAAGTATGTTTTTTGTCGGCGAAATTCGGAGGATTGGATGAGCAATTCCGTATGTAAAACCCCAACGAATTCTTATTGGCTAAAACGTCTCCTTGATATTCCGCATGTTTCCTTAACTTGCAATAAAACCTCACTTTATTGGGGGTCCAAAACGCAGTGATGGGCGCTGTTTCAAAGGGTTTTTTTTGGACTGTAAGACCCACAAACCCAAGCAAGACAGCCGTAAAAGTCCGGATTAATATCGCTAGTTAGGGGTATAATTACGAAAAAAACCTCGGTGCCTTCAGAATGGGCGCGCTGATATTGCTGTTATTTGCTCAAAGACTGTCGTTATGCAACTAATAAAAATACCAGCGAAACGACAAGCTAATGAGGATTCGAATGAGGGTCTATTTGTTTTATATTTCTGAGTTCACATTGTACTATGCACAAAACCCCAAATCATCATACTTTCGTGGGCCATAGAAGTACTCGAAAACCGCAGCAGACCACCAACTCGGCGGAGGACTACTCGGCACAAAACCGAGTTCGGAGAAAATCAAGACATAGCCGAGCGGCCAGTCGAGCTCGGCGAAGTAATGACTCCCGATGCCAACGACATAGACCCACTGGTGATCCAAGCCGAACGCAGACAGCGAATATCGACAGCACAAGATGAGGAACTCAGGTGGGCGGATTTGAAGACCTATTTGAAGGGAGAGTTCACCTAGCTGTCGCACCGCCGAGCTCACAATGCTGGAAAGGTGGCAGACGAGTTCGTCCTCAGTGAAGACGGGTTACTATATAGGCTAAACAAGACAAAGAGACCGGAAGAACTCGGCAAACTCGGCTTGACGCTTAGATTGGTGGTGCCGACAACGATGATTGACGAAGTACTGTAGAACTGCCACAACTCCATAGAAGGAGGGCTCAGGGAGTAATGCGGACTTACCACCGGGTGAAAACGGATTATTACTGGATTGGGCTGTACGCGGATGTAGTCAAACACGTCCGGTCCTGTGAAGATTGCAGCGCGGGCAAGAGCAAACCCCACCTCAAAGGTTACTCGCCGGGATATGTGATGTCAGAACGACCCTTCCATGTGATATCGATGGATTTTGTTATTCCGCTGCCCCGAACTCGGCGAGTTAATACCGCGTTGCTGTTATTTCAAGACCATTTCACGGGGTTCGTGATCGCCAAGGCAATGGGCGAGACTGGGGCACTCGAGGTGGCGAAGGTGTTTGAGGAATGCATTTTCCGTCGATTCGGGGCACCCTCGCTCATACGGCATGACCGGGATCCTCGATTCATGAGCGAGGTGTTCCAGAAATTCTCAGAAATGATGCAGTCGAGGTCAAAAGCCACACTCAGCTACAGACCACAAGCCAACGGGCAGCAAGAGCGAACTGTCAAAACTATGATCCAGACAGTACGAACCTACGTGGAGGACCCGCTGCAAGCCGACTGGGATGATATAGCTGAAAAATTAGTCCACGCGATCAACAACTCAAGAGACTCAACTCGGCGGGAAACCCCATTTTACTTAGTCCACGACTGGGATGCACGGTCTACTTTGAAAGCGATGACTGAATCAATCCGTCAAAGACAAGCTAACTCAGCTGAAACTACGGACGCCGCGGAGTGGAGACGAGAAGCCAACCAGCAAAGGGAGGTAGCATTATATATCGCTGCCGAGTTCCAACGTAAAGAGAAGGCACGAAGAGCAAAAGAGCATAACGACGCTCTCAGCCGAGTCGAGAAAAGAAGTATCCAAGTAGGCGCTGAGTCGCCAGCCGTGTCGACGACCACCGAAAGGTCACCAGCCGAGTCGCCAGCCGAGTCGGAATCCACCGAAGAGGCACCAGCCGAGTTCCCAGCCGAGTCGGTCCGCTCCCTGTTCAAGGAGGGAGATCAAGTATGGCTGTTCATGGAACGAGTGAAGCCTGGGCTGACGAAGAAGCTAGCTCACCGGTGGCACGGGCCGTTCCGGGTAAAGAAGAAGGTCGAAGAATTCGCTTATGAACTCGAACTTCCGGATAAGAGTGGATATCTGTTCCACCCTGTAGTGCACGTGTCTCGACTAAAAGCGGTGAAGGAACTCGGCGAGTGGCCAACAACTCGACTAAGACCAGAACTCAATGAGACCGAGCGCTTCAACTTTGATGAGGAACTCCTCCCGGAAGATAGCTGGGAGCCGGACGAAAATGAAAATCGATTTGAAGTCGAAGCCATCCTCGACGATGAGCTCCCCTTGTCAACGAGCCCGTCCAGAGCTCAACGAAGGTTCAAGGTCAAAAGGGTCGGCTACGACGAGCCGAGTTGGGAACCACTGTCTAACCTATCCTGTGGAGGCTTGCTGTTCGACTATCTACGGACCAAGAAACGGGAAAACCGCCTGCAAATGGTGCAGGTGGCGGACGAGAATTAGCAGCACCCGAGCCACATGTTACCCCGGCTCAGTGAATGCTACATGCTGAGTCGAGTGGAACCAATACTGCAACAACTACATGAAATGCATTAATTTATCTGAAACTAAATGGTTACGCAACGGATAATCAAAGAGTGACTAGGGAATCGGAGTCTGGAGGGGTCGCAGCTAGAGTAACAGAAGAAGCCTCGCTGGCTAAAAGATCCATAGCCGAGTCGATGTTCCGCGGCGAGCGACTAGCCGAGGCCCTGTCCGGTGAAGCGCGCCCCGCCGGGTCAGCCGAGCCTCGACCCGCCGGCCCATTCGGATCCGGGGAGTCTGGGCCGAAAAGTGAGTCGGAAGGAGTCTCTCCATGGTCATCCTGAGACGCTCGAGCGTGGCGCGCGGTAGCCGCCGAGTCGCTGGCTGACCAGCCGAGTTCGCCAGGCCCAAAACTTTCAAAGATGTGAATACCCGAGCGATTAGCACATGTCGGGGCGTTAGAGGAACGAATCGGAGGGTCAGACTCAGTGAGATTCACGTCATCAACCACAGCCGCCTCCACAACATGGGACTCCATCTCAGTAGGAGCGAAAGGAAGGAAATCAACCTTGCGGGCCCGGAAACAAGTGTTGTACGGGTGAATGGCCGGATCAGTAAGCCACCACGTACGCCAGGGCTCCACAGCGTCGACTTCGGTCGCGGCTCATCTCCAATCGGCACCACGAGGGATCCCCGAAAGATTAACCAGCGGATAAACCGGCACGGACGGCTAGAAGTATACCTCAGCATCCACGTCAGGAGCTGGTACCCCGTCGACCACTTTCATCACAGCGGAAAACAAGCCGTCCGATATCGAGGTCATGAGGCCGCGCAACGCATCACTCCGTCGCTTGCGGTTCAACTTGTACTTGAACCACTCGGCATACATCTCGGCGATCTCCTCGTATGAAGAAGAAGCTTGCTGACTCGGATGGAGCCCCATCATGACGCTTGACTCGACTATCCAGTGTGTACGCTCCCACAGAGCAACGAACTACCGAGTGGGGTGGTCATCTCGAGCCAGGCTAGCCGACTTTCCACTATCAGCCGAGTTGGGTATCTCACCACGCAACTTGATCCATGCTTCAGCAAGTTTCTCCATGAGAGTGGGAGACCTCGCCGAGTTAGCCAGCCGAGTTCGAGCCTGGGGGAAAGGCAAAGGCGAACAGAAAACCGGGTCAGCGGGCAAGAGCTTGCGAAGCCACTGCGCCGGATGACGGGATTGTAGACGTCAGCGAAAGCCCGAAGACCAGCGAGGCTGCACGGAGTGGGTGAAATCCTGGCACGACCCTCGCCAACTTGTGCGATGCCCAGTCTGGCGCTCCAAGATCGCTTTCCAGCAACGAAACGAGCCAAAGTGAAGGAACCTCAGCTCGTGCAGCCGAGCGTTCTGAGGGGTGATCCTGGAATCCCTTGAAGCCGCTTGGGCCGCTCGAGTCTGCAAAGTGCTGAAAGGAACCCTGAGAGCTGCAGGAAGTGCCGGAACTGAGTGCGCACCCGGATGAGGGTCGGAAATGCGAGTAGCCACCGTCAATGAAGAACTAGTCGAACCAGCCGGACGAACTGTCGCTGACAGCACATCCGTCGGAGGAAGCGAACCCAACGATGCCGAGCTCAGCGAAGAACGGGCCAGCCGGCTCTTCTTCGGAGGCCGAGAACCATCAGCCGAGTCGGATGGCGCGCTTCGCTTAGCCTTCTTGGAAGAACCTCGGTCGTCAGCCGAGCACGCGTGGCCTGCACGTGCCGACTCCCGGAGCTTGTGTTTGTGCTTGCGCTTATGCTTGTGCTTGTTCTTGTGCTTGGAATCCCGCTCGGGCGCTAGACGCTCTGCCTGCCTCTTCTTCTTACCGAGGAGCGGCGACCGTGGACGCTGGACCGCTTCAGCCCTAGTTGGTTCGGAAGCTGGAGGTGACGACGGGGGAGTACGTCCGAGAAGCAAGTAGGACTGGAACTTCCCCCGGGTGGCCGTTTGCCCACTCTGCATCCTGGAGACGATATCCCAGATGGGGATGTGGTCGGAATCCTCGGATGAATCGTCCCCGTCGGAAGCCGGAACCGCAAACGCCGAAGCACGTGTTTTGGGCCCAGATACTACTGACCCATCACGGTGACCAAGTTGTTCCCGACCAGAAGTAGACCCTGATGAGCTAACAACGGTACCCTCAGGCTCGCCTTCCGAAGAACTGCCGTAGAGCTCCAGCGGCTGAGCTGACGTACCTTCACCGTGCACCGCCGAGTCAGGAGAAGACTCAGCCGAGTCTCCGAGGCCCAGCGCCACGCGATCAGAGACCTTCAACTCTCCGAGGTAATGGCTGGAAAGACGCGCCGCATTGACAGCCGACGCCCGCCGAGGTCGACCGGAAGGAGACACCATGCCTTGGCCAGGAGTCGGAACGGCGGACTGGGTTGACGTGGAAGAGACCCCAGAACCCGTCATGAGAACCCTAGACGCTAAGCCATCATCATGGGACTGACGGGCAAATTGCCTTCGGGGACAATCCAAGAGACGGAGCACGGCGGGAGCAGCGGCGACACTAGGGTCCGACACCGACGTCGCAGGTGCAGCCGAGCTTGAGGTCACGACTTTTGTCACGATCGAGTCCGACGCTGTTAGAGCAGGAGCTGCAGACACTAGCGCCGATGCAGACGCTTCAGCCGAGTCCGGCGTCGACGTAGAAGCTACAGCCGAGTCCGGCGTCGTAGCAGAGACTCCAGCCGAGTTTGGCGTCGACACAGAAGCTCTAGCCGAGTCCGGCGCCGAAGCAGACGCTCCAGCCGAGTCCGGCGCCGAAGCAGAAGCCCCAGCCGAGCTTGAGGCCAAGTCAGCAATATCAGCTGAGTCCACCGTCGAGATCGAGGACGTGGTCGAGGTTGCAGTAAGCACCAAGAGCGCAGCAGAGTCCGACGTGGACACAACGCTCACAGCTAAGTCTGGCACTGGCGCGACAGTCGCGACCGAACTCGGCGGAGATGGGGCAGTCGTCGTGGATGAAGCTGAGGTAGCAGCCCTAGTCGAGTCGGGGGTGGTGACGGAAGCAGCGACTACACACGACACCGAAGCTGGAACCGCAGCCGAGATCGGTGTGCAGGCGACGAACTCAGCCGAGTTAGCCGCTGGAATGGTGGATACAGCGACGGATCGAGACGACACATCCACCGCGGAGCAGACCGGTATCGAAATTGTGACCTGGACGGGATAAGCCAACCCCGGCGCCGTCGCAGCCGAGTTCAAAATTGCAGAGCCCGTCGTAAGCTCGCATGACGATGAGCCGCCAACCACAGCCGGGTCCAAAGTTGGAGCAGCCGAGACTACAGTCGTCACTGCAGTACTCGAAGTTGCTGCCACCGGACCCGACGTTGCTGTAGTCATGCTCGAATCGAACGAGCCGGAAACAGGGACCCCACCCGGCGGAGAAGTGGAAGTCAAGGCACCATCCGTCAAGGGGTCAAATTCCACGTCTTCAGCTGGGCTACCTGCTTCAAAGTCCGGGAAGACGTCATCACTGGCGGGACTAGCGGATCGAGAAACCACAGTGGTTGACCGTGGTGCAACCGAACAACGAGAAGAACGCGGGCGCCGTCGCTTGGAGGAGAGAGCCGACACGCGTAACCATTCTCCATCGGTTACAGCGCCCAAGTCATTACCAGCCAGTAGATCCATCACTTCCTCGTGACCCTCTTCCCCAGGAAAAGAAGAATCGAATAAGGCTGGTCAGGCGGCTGGTGAGGCTTGCGTCGAGAACCTGCAGCAATCGGCGAGACGGGATGACTGAGACGGCGGAGTCGCTCGGCGGGAGTCAGCGACGTAAGCCGAGCTCGACGAAGTTGACTCAGCGTCCGCCGAGACCGTGGAACACTGGAGAGGTCACCGCCAGCCGAGTCAACTCCAGACGCGAATCGCCCAGTGGAGTTCGACGAAGCAGGGAAAGAAGCGCCCTAACACCGAGGAGTCGAGGCGGGAACAACAGTGGCCGAACCGTCTCGTCGAGGCCCGACTTGGAGTTCAAGAGTCCGAGTCTCCCCGCTGGGAATCACCATCGCCTCAGGAAATCGTTCGGCGAGAAGGTGACACAACCGAGCGTTCAGCTGAAGGTAACTTGGCGATAAACCAGGAACGTCTAGACCACCAGCAGCAGCCACAGCCATGTGCGGATCATGCACAGGGATGGATCCCTGGCGAGCGATGACCCGCTTCTGCCGAAGAATGACGGCCCTCTGGTGGGTGATCACCTCCCTGGCATGGCGGAGTGGCTGACTGCCTCCGTCAGTAAGCAGCCTAGCTGACTCCTGCAGCTGGGTGAAGTGCTTGGTGGCGACCCCTTGCAAGGTCGCGTAGGCACGGTCGCGGTCAACAATAGATGCGCACAGAGTGGCGATCTCCTGATCGCGATCCAGAACTTGTCGCTTGGAATCGTCGGCGTGACGGAAAGCTGCCGCGATCTCAGCATCCGACACGGCCCGAACAGAAGTGACTTGAGCTTCCAACTCGGCGACGCTCTTCCGAAGGGAAGCGGAGAAAGCTGTCGACTGCTTGGACAAATCCAACAAGCGGTCGCGCTCAAGGGTCATCACTTTGAGCTGCCCCTGGAGATCAGCTGACTCGGCGGACTGAGTGTCAAGCCGGCGAGTCAGATAAGCATTAATTTGCTGCGCCACTTGCAACTCGGTCCGCAGGTCAGCGATGACCGCAGCCGAGTCCGGCCCGGTGAACTGTCGACGGAGAGCGTCTCCAAGTTCGATGATCGTGGTGGCCGAGAGCAAAGCGTCTCGCTGTGCTCGATCGGAGGGAGCAGCAGGACGAGTAAGCGAGAAAGCCACGAATCTAGTCAGCTCAGCTAGCTCTTGCTCTCGCTGACTCGCTTGGAACCGCAACAAACACTCGAGGGGCTCGAGAGTCACTTGCCTAGCCGAGTCCGACTCATGCTCGGCGTCCAAAGTGGTGTCGCCTGGCGGACTCAGCGGACGAGGAGGGCTTGTGCGAGAAGTCAGTCTCGGATCGGCATACACATACGAGGAAGTTGTCAAGTCGATGAACAAAGATTCCCGTTCATCACTGACCCTCGGAGTGGTGTAAGACCGAGGCTGCGACTCGGCGAACAAGCCCTCACCTCGGCGAGCGGACGGTGGAGGGGTCATATCGGCGTCAGTGGAAGGCTGTACAGCGAAAACAAGGTCAGGAAGCAGATCGCGAGCAAGTGAACAACTGGAACGAAGGCGTACCGGAGGCGTCACGGGCGTAGCCTGCGACGGCATGGTGAGCGTGCTGAACCCGGTTGCGCCCAAACGGTATTACCAGCGGCTGACAGGAAGTGGCATCGGAGTGATGGTCAAGCCCTCGCCAGCTCGGCTCGGAACATGACCGGGGTAGTTGTGATGTCGGGATACACCAAGTTCGCGCGCACCTAAGGAAACCAGCTGACTAGCACCAGCTCGGACTTAGCAGACTCAGCTGGGTAGCCGATTAGGTCCGAAACCGGACTTAGCCGACTCGGCGGGTGGCCGCTTAGGTCAGAGGTCGGACTTAGAGGACTCGGCTGAAGAGTCGCTTAGATCCGAAACCGGAGTTAGTGGAACTGGGCTGAGGGGTCCCCATTTCACTTGATATTTGTATAGAAAGCCTTAGGAAACGGAAAAGGGGCCAACAGACGCCCTAGGAAATAAGAACTAACATAGCAGAATTTTCTAAGTCCACAACACGCGCATACTCTTCCGGTAAGTCCCTACACGGGCTGGATTATGCTGCCGTCGAGATACGAGAGGCATAGCTTATAGGGTACTCGACTGGTAGCGCCAAGATATCAAGGTCGGCCCCGGGTTGGGGCGTGTCTCGCCGAGCGCGAAGAAAAGCCCCCCGACTCGGCGGGCCGGTACGCCGGAAAGCCCGGGTGCCGTGACACTTCTAGCCGAGTTGGCTCTGCACTCGGTGACCTGTAAAAGCGCTAGCGCGCCGCCGTCCATCCTTGGTGGAGGGCACAGGGTTGTTTGTTGGACGGAGCCAGCTAGCTCAGCTGGGCTCCGGAGTGGCTGACTTGGTTAGCCAGTGTCTACCGAGGCGAGACACCCACTGTCCCGGAAGGGCCGAACCGTGAGGGGCCACACTCCGCGCAGGCCAAACAAGCGCCGACCCGACTCGGCGGTTGTTATGGTTTGGGCGGATACCCACATCTGACGATATTTGTGCGTTCTGCAACATCACACAGCGCTCAGCAAGTAAATAACAACACAAACGCGAAAACGTTTTTGAAAGAAATAAGGTTTTATTTCGTAATTACAAACAGTTACCAGATGTTCACTCTGGCTTGGTGACAACGTCCGATGCAGCACAACTGCCAGAAACGAGCGGAACACTCTATTAGGCGCCCAAAAAGGTGAAGTGTAATTGTCTGTTAGGACGATATCCGTCAAATCACAGGATAATTTCATCCAATCTTCGACATATAAAGGTTTAAGGACGGAATTAACAAATATTGACATTGTTTTATTGATTGATAATCCGTTGAAGCCGTGGAGCTGAGCGGCACTGCTGCACCCCCCCCCCTCCCTCCTTGGCGCAAAAGTGGGTCTTCTTCGGCGGGTACGCCCCCGCCGAGGTTGTACAAGTGGAGCGGGGCCCATGCGTAGACTCCAGGTGGTCTCTATGGATGCGCGACTCTACTTGAAGAGCTGTTTGGCCCTCGCTATGGTTCTGTAGCGGAGGCACCCTTCTTTACTTAAGGTGGTAAGGAAGACCACCACCGCAATGCGCGTTTACGTCCTTGGCTGCGACTGTGCGGGTTATCTTGGTAGGTGTCGACTTAATGTCCACCACCAACCTTTTTACGGTTGGCTTACGCCCGCCTTGGCCAATACTATTCTAAGCAATGAAATCATTCTAACAATTTTAAGTGGTTCACAAAAAGCAAACTACCTATAAATTGGTGGGACAGAGGAGTAGCAAGAATTTGTGTGACTTTCCTGTGACCGCACTTAACCGAAGAGGTCCGTGACTTATGGGTTGAGAAGGCCTGCACATCTGAGAACGCTCGGCAATGAATCTGGACAGTGAAGCTGATGACCTCGCCAGCCAGGTCATGGCGTCAAAGGCTATGTGATCGGCAAGAAGACTGTGGCAATGTTCACCCGTTCGATATGCCGCTACGTGGCGTGGCTTTACAATAACAAGAAGAATTTCTTGATTGATTCATATCTTGCTGCTTTACACGAGGACGATTTGGAGCAGGACGAGGCCGGGATTATGTCGCTAAAGAGGACCAGTGTTTCTCGTTTTATAGCTGATCATCCGAATGGTTCTCCCATTAACTATCACCTGCATCGTGCCCAAGATTTTGAGGAGTTTCTGTGGTCAAATTGCTTTGTTGACGACATTTGTATATCGCGGGTATTTAGGAATTGTGGAATAACTGAATTGGTATAGATCGTCAGAAGCCAACTACTTCAGCAGCTACCTCCCAATATGGAGCCTCCTGAATCTGCTAATCTGTTTTCAAGTGATCCCAGCGACGGACCCGATACTGACACACGCAATTTATCTCTTACGAACGCAAGGTTGACAAGAGCTCCTTCCAATTTTAATATTCTGAGCATGCCCGTAAGCTGTGCTTGGGGGCACTTGTGCTGCGGCTATCCATCTGGGCGGATCGTTATGATGAAGATGCAAACTAAAATCCCTCGAAGTTGCTAAGAAATCCTACCGTACAACAAGCGCGTGAGATGCTTCAAACTGTGGTGCCGAAACTCGAGATCAGCGATGTCGCGTCGAAAAACCGCCAGAGGCGCAAAGATCGGCTTAAATGGTCCACCATGAAACCGAGAAAATTGTGGTAGGGTAAGTCGGATAATATAGGGTAACAGCACCTTCAGATGTGCATACAGTACAGTAGAAATGACGCCACAACAGTATGGATTGAGATTCGTATTACCCCTATTTGTAGCCTCAGTTGCGAGAGTGTGATGCAGTCCTTGTAGTAAGCATCGCTAATGCCGTAGCTTGGCGACAACCGACTCAGGAAGGTGGGATGAAATGAGTATTGAGTTTTGTGCAACACGGTACCGTCTGACGCCAACAAATTCGTCGAAGCGATGATTGGCGGCCCGAATAGCAGGCGTTTATATGGACATATCGCCGGGGGGGAAACGAATTCGTGTGCGCACAGACGCACAGGAAACGTATAAGTTGTCATACAAAGTAGCGTTAGACGCCAACGAATTCAAGAGAATTATTAATAGCTTGAATGGGATCCAGTTAACATCGTAAGTAATGCCCCGGAGGTCCTTCGGAAGACCTCAGACGTAAGCTAAAAAGTACCTTGTTAGGATTTACGGACCGAATTGCCAAGGGTTTTCGGCCAAACAGTCTTTCGTAAGGCCTCCGAGCTAGTACAAAGCCAAAGCATCTACTACTCGTAGTTTGTTATTGGCTATAGCCTGGTCAATTAGGAGGTCTTTCGTAAGAGCAGTCCTCCTACGTAGGACCCTAATTCGAAGGCGTTTTGGCAGAAAGGCACAATATATGGAAAAATGATTGGATCTTTGTGAAGATGTCGGTATTTATATAATATATATAATACCGACACCCGCCCCAAGTCTAACTGAACTGCAAAACGGAAGGATAAATAGAGAGTGATTAGATCTTTCCGACCTACCCGGTACTATTCATTCGCTAAAATTGAGTGGTCATAAATCAATTGGCGAAGAGGGCTTCGCTGGGTGTTATGTAACGGGGTTATTGTGGCTAGCACATGTTTTTGCAAATCGCGGGCCCTGAAATCGGATTTTTGGGGTCCAATTTATATAGATGGTCCAATTTACAGATATAGTTGAATCGATTTAGAGCGAGCGATGTCAGAATTGGAGAACAAAAGCCTGTTTTGCCGCTTAAATAGCGCAAAAACGATTGAATGGCAGTTTGACGACCACCGCGCATCCCCATGGTATTTCATTTATTTTGCAAACGCATGACTTACCATGATGACTTCCGCTGGCGAACTATAGCTCTTCTTCACGTGTACGGCGTTCCTGTAGCTCACGTTTCCGAGCTTCTTGGCCTCAAGCAAAAGACAATACGCTGCTGGTACAGCCTATTTCTCCGCGATGGCTTCGTCAGCGACACGACTGAGCGCAGCCGACACCAGCGCTGGCCAGACGAGGTGCTACAAGCGGTGGAAGTTTACGTTCAAGACCGTCCTACTTTCTACATCGAAGATTTGCGCGACCATATAGTGCTCTATTTTCCCGAGCTTCCCAACGTTTCGACTTCCACACGGCCGCTACCGCGATCAATCGTCATCATGGATAACGCGAAAATTCTCGCCTACCCTGACTTGGAGGCGGTTGTACATGCCTATAACGGGACTAGTGTATGTCCATCACTGGCTTACACGTAGCGGTAGAGGAAGCGTCCCGTTCTCAGTTAGACGGAGAACTACGACAATCGAAGTTTTGGTGCTCCTTCCTCTTGCGCTCGTTCGGCGGACCAACGGAAATAAGCGAAGCATTTGAGCTCCTTCTGAGCGTGTCCTATTGGTGAAAATCCTGTAAGATCTTCAAAGGTTTCAATGCAAAATTGCAAAAAGCTCAGTCCCAGGATTTCATGGTCGTGCTGGAGCTGAAGAAGATGTGCCCCGTTGCCATCTTCAAAGCCTCAGGTTCGCACGCGCGCCTGACTTGGCACGTTAATGGATTGTCTCTGATTGGTCGGGCTCTACTTGGATACATCTGCCATCCGGGATGACATTCATCCGGAGTGGCTTTTGGTCATTCGGGTTATCCATTCATCATTCGGGTTGTCCATGGGGTACGATTCAATTGGACTTCGCTCCTTCGCGATCCTCAGGTCACATTCCACATTCCATTGTAACCCTCGGGCATTTCATAGCACTTGGGACTTGGAAACTGGTCTTCATCTGGGCGGTGGTAATTGTAATTCTTCAGGTTAGTACTGTATCATTCTGGACGATCTGATCTCGACGTACTTGGATGATGACTCGGCTCGTCAAGGCAGGCTGCTTTCCGGGATAGGTTCTACCGGAGGCATTTGGCCCCTTCATATGGGTACCTGCCGTCAAGGAAGTCGTAGGCCGGCCTGGGCGCTATAACTCCATCCAGACAACGTTCTCACTACGGGTGGGACGCATCCGTGCCTGTGAGCCTATACGAGGTCCGAGCATCTGTCCTCGCAATCTTCAACCAGTCTACACCTTCAGTTGTACCATCCTTACGCCACTCTGAATCCATTAGTCCATTTGAAAATCCTCGGCTTTTGAGTCCGGGCGGCTGCGAGCTGGCAGTTTTGAAAAAACTTCCAGTTGCCTTGCGTCAAGGCTCTCCGCGCAAATTTGATTGCTCAGATGTCTTCGAGTACTGCTGGTGCACTCTGCCGAGGGCTGTAGGCGACTACAGCTCTCGCTCCAGCTTTACGCCCTTGAGCGTCTTTGGTGGTGGCGGGCATCGTACTCCGTCACCATTTCCGGAACGTCCCGCATCAGGGCGTTCCGCGGCTCCCACGCATCGGGGCTAGGAGGAAATCCTTTCCAACGAATACGAAAATGATCTGGACCTTGGGTCCGGATCGGATGACCAACCATTCGCTGGACGATCCAGCGAATTGCCCCCTGTGCATCTCGCAGTGGGGGTGGAGGCGGCGGCAAAACGCCTGCATGTGTTGCTCGTTGATGTTTAGAGTGTCTACGCCCGGCGTAGACATTGTGCTCTGGTTGAAAGGATTACGCGCGGTCCACGCGCGTATCGACACAGCTGATATGTTGCTCATATCAGCGTGTTTATTCGAATTGGACGAAATCGGATAATCCCCCCACTGATAGAAGGATCTCGGATTGGCAGAAACGATAGTATAGGATTCGCGTTGGACCCCCCCCCCAAGCCGCTCAAGTAAAACTGCCTTGTCGGAGTCCTTACACAGATTTACATCAAATCGAGGTCTTAAAGTCCCCGTTAAGACTTTGGATACGTCGTACCACTGGAGATGCACTAAGCACGAGTAGGGGTAAACGCAGATAAAGTGGACTGAGGCGCTGGAATTTCTTAAAGTTGTTGTAGTATGTTGTCAACACAAACAGAACGATGCTCGCTACATATTCACAGAAATAATCTTCATAGTATCTCGAGAGGGTCAAGCGTCGCATAAAATGCAATATTCCCAAAACAATTTGTTTATGTTCTGTACAAAGCAAGTTATATTATCATTGTCGCGCTCGGTCGACATCTATCCACAATTTATAGAAAAGGAATACATGTATGGTTCACCCATCAATGTTATTCTCTGAAATTTATTTCAGAGCTAAGTGGGGATCCCACTACAGGTCCCAGTTTCCGGCTATCTCAGGGTCGTTCTGCCCAAATGCTCGGTTCAAAACGACTAGACACAGAAGGGGCCGGTAGAATACATGTATACTTCAACATATACCAATCGATACACAGTAGAACATTCTCGATTCAAAACAACCATTTACATGTTCAATACGACCATTTCATCCCATTTGCAAACTTGCTCGATGAAAAAAAAAACTACACAGACGAAGAGCGTGCTCGTGTTCTGGCAGCCACCTAAGAGGGGGAGAACTGGAGGCTTGTAGCCCTGCACAACGGGGTGCAGCTGGAGACTGCCCGAGGCTGGGTAAGGCAAGCGTGTGGAATACCACGAAGGGCGCTTTGGATCGTTTGACAGTGAGGCTGCAAACGAAACTGTGCGGGGCATGCTGCGGGATCAAGCTGCCCGCTGCAATCTGAGCAATGTTGTCGTTGTCTTAAACAACGCGCCGTGCCACACGAGCGTGGAGGATGGGTTCGATGAACCGGAGTTTGCGGGGGCAGATGTCCGCGGCTAGGACCCTATTCTCCTATTCTAAATGGCATGTTTTCTCTGTGTACGAAGCGGCGGTAAAGAGGTACATGGCAACCAACAGGACCAACATCCTGAGCGTCCCCGATGGAACAACGACCTCAGCGCACCGTTCCGATTTTCTCCTACACGCTGCCAATGTGATCTACCCTTAGATGGTGACTTCTGCGCTGTACAGCAAGTGCATTCATCACACCTTTGCGTTCGTCGCAGACGCCATTCTCATGAAGGACATGAAGGCGGATAAGTAAATATGGTAGGATGGTCATTTTGAAAAATGATGTGGTTGTTTTGATTCGAGCATTTTGATCGTTGATCCGAGCTGTATACTGCCCCTTCTGTGTCTGGTCGTTTTGAACAGAGCATTTGGACAGAACGACCCTGAAATGGTGTAGTAACTTGTAATTTAAATGGGAACACATTATACTAATATTAATTAAAGGTGTGATACTCAACGTACGTGAAAGGTGCACCGTCAAGATTGTATAAATAAATACTCAGAAAGCTTCATAAATTACATGGATGTTACCTGTGCAGTGCACCCTCCACTTAGGTACGCTCGACATGAGATCTCCATGTTGCTCGAAGGTGCGCGAGCGAATCCTGAAAATCTCGAGATCGTTGTTCTGTGTGTCTTGCCAAAATACTGCAACGAGTTCAGGAAGATTTATCGTCTCGTTCCGATTTTTCGATGTTATCTCCCTTTTCGCCTACCCTTGCTGAGTGCTCCAAGCATCCTCAAGAAGTAAAAACAATCACTCCCTAAGGCATTCTCAAATTGAATTTCGATGAGCCATATCTTCCGTTTTCATTTAGTTGGCGGGGTGAAGTGAATACTCACTCGTGAACCTAATACCATCCATCTACAAACAACCGCTTTAGAATTCGATCTCCCGGGTCCACAAACCCGGGCCCCCAATTCCTTGTGGAAACACTTACACTGAAATTTCTTTAGTATTTTACCCGATAAAAAACTGATCTATCACCTTTTGCAGCACCGCCTCGGATCATGATGCGTCGGTGCTGCCAAAAACGACTTGAACTCTTCTTTGCGATGCAGCGTAAAATGGAAAGTGATATTGAATCAAAAGTTTAAAGCCATCAGGCTTCACCAGTTCCTCTGGAACCCTGGCAAACTTGATCATAGCTTTGCGAAACTTCGACGACCATGATTCCTTCAATGCGCAAGTTGTTCTTGTGTACAGCACACAATATGTGACATGCTGCTGCAGGAAGCTCTTCAGCTCAACACTGCCTCCAGCGGTATCGCCCTGTGGCGCTGGTGGCGGTGCAGTGCAGACGAGCGTCGAGCGGAGCTGGGGCGGCCCCCGCCAAGCCCAAGAAAGAGTACCTTAACGACCCGAGCCTGCGCATCCGCATCGTGCCCATGCTGCAGGACAACTACGGTGCGGGCTGTTGAGCTGCAAGGAGTGCACGGGTGTAGGCGGCTCATAGGGGACTGTGGGTATGTGTGCAGGTTACGTGGTGGTGGACCTGGTGAACCACACCATGTTCGCGGTGGACCCGGCAGAGCCCAGCCAAATTTTGCCCGCGCTGAAGGAGGAGGAGGCCACGCGGAAGCGCGAGTTTCTCGGCGTCTTCACTACGCACAAACACGCGTGAGTGCAGCGTCGGTTTAGCTGTGTTAGCTGTAGTCATTTATGTGTACGGGGTCTGATTGAAGTTGGTGTAGTCGATAGTACATTTCGTTTAAGCCCTAACCGTGCCTCGTCGGTTTCTTCAACATCAGAAGCAACGCGATAAACATTTTAATATATTGCCTTTAATTCTCCTCTCTTTTTACTTACTACATATCTGAGCTTCCTCGTGCTCCGCCCGACTTTGTTTTAGTTAATTAGCCAGGGTGATTTCTTTCTCCGGATAAAGAAAGGCCTGCATTATTGATGGATGGTGTATGCTCGTTAATAGAGCTGTGGTGCTAAACGACACACGAACCTTTATTGGTGAAGTAAATGCCAGGATCTCACTGTTGGTAACCTTATTCTAGAACCACATCATGCAACCAGGAAAGCGTATGGCCCACACGATAACTAGCAACTCTGTTTGAGACCGAAACTGTCTTAAACTTTGCTTTAGAAAAGCGGGATAAGGCCGAGGACAGTGGCTACATAATGTCGCACCTATGCAACTCGACAACATTCTCGGACAAAGAGAATGTTGTACCAATATTACTCGATGACATCCGAAAATCAACCCCTAACCGACACAGCGAATTGGTCAGCAATCTCAAATTGGAGACCCGGGCGGGCCATCCGCTTTTACAAACGGTCTCGCTCTCACAAACGTAGATTTCGGGTATAATTTCGATCATTTAAGTAACGCGGTAAGCATTCAGATATTAGACCATACTGGATATTACATACCTCTCGTGCAGTCCCAGTTGTCCAGTTCTCGAGAACTACACGATCATGAGCGCGCACAACGACTCGCTGACGCGATATATACAGCAGGGGTATATCTGTAACTGGTTTACGCTCATCCACTTCTTGTTTTAGTCCTGCTGAGTATTGTTCGAACAGCGTAACAGTGACATTCATGCCTTTGTGGATATTCGTCGGAGCGCGGACAAGTCTCGGCGCGTTAAAGCCAATCTCTCGGACTACATAATCGCTGGGTCGGGTCATAAGAATACATCCAAGTAACAGAGAGCATCCGAGTAGATAGAGTACTATCCGATTTTCCAGATGTACCTGATCACATCTCAATTATCGGCGTTCCGTACTCGAGAAAAATCCGCACCCGCCTGCATGGGACATTCATTACCAGTGGACGGTTCAACTCACTACATGTACATTGCCGTATTTGCCCTGCTCATGGACGATTGATCATTTTCCTTAGTATTCAAAAGCAGCTATATTGAAGGTTATGACTGGCAACACCAAGTTGCGCGAACAGCAACTTCACTAAAGACAGCGTGTTGATCTCGAAGTAGCGGCTCCGGACCTCCAGAGCCGCACCGGAGAATGCCAAGGTGACGCATCTACGATGTCGGCTGAACTCACGGCACTACACCAGACATCGTAGACGCGTCATCAAGCATCCTTCCGGTGCTGTGTGGCGCCGATGACAGCGGCGCTGAGGGTTTCACTCTGGATTGCTGTGGACATCACTTTGGTATCCGAATGTCGTTTGATTACATCCCTCTTGGATGGTAGTGATAAATGCTGACCCAATGTTACTCGATTACATCCAAAATCCTGCCCCAAACGACAGTTCTTCGAACTGCGAATTTGGGTGGAATCGACAATAAGATTTTGGTAGTTGTAGTTTTTGAATTTGTCAAATATGACCTCAAAATTGGAATCTACGGTCTTGGCTTACCATTAAATCTAACTATCAGTATCGCATATGGAAGGGCCTCGAATCTTGGTACAGTAGACCGCTTGTCAAGTTGACTGAAAAAAAAGGCAAAACCGGGATAACCCGCGGGGTCGCATAGGTTCCCCAAAGGAAGCTGGACAGCTGTCGGTACATTTGGCTTTCCTGAGAGGCCAAGCCCATTCTACTGTGTTTTATCTTGTTCGGAAGCAACAAAACCTTTTAATGGTTGTAGATAAAAAAAGAGAAACGACGTTAATTTTTAATATGGATAATGTTTTGAAATTAAGGCTCCATTTTGATGTTTATAATAGATTTGGCGGGAAACCAGCTGTCTCTGAGTTTGATTAGCCTTTCACTCCAAACCACGAATCATCTCCATATTTTGCCCCTAAAAATGTTACCGATACCAATACCGGCACCAATTAATCCTGCCAGATGCTTTCAGTAATTATCCAAAATTAATTTAGTTACTCGGCCATTGGGTGCCTTCCAAAACCCACATAAACCAGTTCAATCGAAAACGTTTTATACCCTGTTATGTGTCAAAAACTCGTATTAAAAATCCGCCAGAACAGCCGTATCAAAATGGCCATCCGAAACTGATCTTAAACTGCGACTGTGTCCGGTTGGTTTTGGCTTGTTGAACTTCGTTATCCTAATTACATTATGGATGTGTAGGGAGAGACTTGTACGCAGGACAAAATCTAGAACGAAGTGAGGCGTCGTTTGGCTCGAGTCCCCCCTATCTGGCAACACACGTTGGCATGGTGCACTTCGCTATTTCGCATCCCCCCTTCGCAAGAAGAGAAGCTGCAATGGATTGCAGTAGCGTCCTTCTGGCGCTGTGTGTGGCATCTAGGAAGAGCAACCGGCATTCAACGAAATTGCGGGCGACACGTAAACGTCTGTACGAAGAAACTTGTAATTACGAGTGGCAGCGCATGGTGCGCATGCGCCACTACATTACTGTGGTGTACTAGAACGCACAAGTTAGTCCTCCCACAGACACAACAACCGCCGAGCAAGTCGGCGCTTATCGGCCTGTGCTAGGGGTCCCCTAGCGGTTCGGCCCTTCCGGGACAGCATTGGCGGCTCCCGCCGAGACCAGGCAACCAAGCCAGTCGAAACCTTGGGAAACCAGCTGAGCTCACTGACTTCCGCCTTGAACCCCGTGCCCTCCACCAAAGGATGGACGGCGGCGCGCGAGCGCTTTTACGGGTCACCGAGAGCAACGGCAACTCGGCTAGAAGAGTTACGGCACCC
>BSXT01000316.1:0-23730 GCA_030267785.1 Phytophthora fragariaefolia | reverse complement strand
AATGGATACATTCAGGTGGGCCACATGCAGTGTGGTCACCATTCATAGTAGGAAGCACTACTATTGGCAGAAAGCAACAGATATCTGCCAATAAGGAGCATGCATTAGGACAGAGAATCTGCCAACCACTCGTTGGCAGATCCTCTCTTTATAGATATCAGTTTTAGGAGGCAGGGCCAAAATTAATATTCAAATTCAGTTCTCATTTCTACCAAAAAGGGTTATTAATACTTCTTTATTTAGGTTAACTATACTTACAAGGTTAAGTATACTTAATCTAATATAAATAAACCTACGCTTCCTCCTACACGTCGCGCACACGTGTAAGCTATAGTAGTGAGCTATGTAAGCCCACTACATGGCGGAAGTGCGACCACACATGAGATGACTTCAGTCATGCGTCGATCGTTTCGGCTGGTGTTCTTCTCACCACGACCGGAAGGATTTGGCGAAAATCACCCGACAGAACCACTGTCTTTCCATTAAACGGGTCTTCGTCATTGTTCAGGACGTCGCGCAAAGAGCGATCTACGGCTTCGAAGGCGTGGCGGTGCGTCATCGGCGCTTCGTCCCAGATGATCAGACTGGCCTCTTGAAACAACTTCTTCAACTTGGACGGTTTGTGAATGGAGCACACCAACTTTTTGGTCGGTTTGAGTGGGATCTTGAAAGTCGAATGCGCCGTCCGTCCGCCCATCAGCAGTAAAGCAGCAATCCCACTCGACGCGACAGCAATAGCGATCTTCCCCGACAGCCGTACGCTTGCGAGAATGTGCTTCAAGAGGGTAGATTTCCCCGTGCCACCCGGTCCATCGATGAAGAACAAATTTTCCCCAGGCTGCGGATTGTGTACTGCTCCCGAACCAAGTCGTATATCGCGCTTTGACCGTCGTTGAGCTCGTCAGTGTGGTCGTCCACGTCTTCCAGTACCGAATGGTCGTATCCCTCAAGTTCTCTGCGGATGAGGTTATTTTCCAGCAGCGAGTCGAGAACCAATGTGGGGTAGTCACTTAGCTACGGTAGGTCAAACCCGGCAACGGCTTCGCCACTGATCTGCAGCAGGTCGTTCAGGCTCTTCAGCGTGTGAAACGTGATTATGTCTTGCTTGGTCTGACCTTCTAGGTTACGGTACTTGTACGCAAAACCCTCGCCAACTCAACATAAAACTGATCCCATAGAACTCGAACATCGGACACTTGTGAGTATACCAAGAGTGTGGCAAATAGCTGTCGCAGCTGGTACGGCATCCTGAAAGCAGATGCCTCCGACATACAAGCAATCCACTCCTGGTCGTTCTCCAAAAAGCCGGAATGCATCGCTGCAGCTTGGAAAGTCGGATGAACGACACCTTCCGCGGTTCTCAAAAGCTCAAACGATGTCGGCCCTTTGCGATGACAAAGCAATAAACGCAGGTAAAAGCGCTCTCTATCCATAGGGGATACATGGATCAGACGCCCAATAGCCGCTTGGTACTTTTTTGCGTCGAACCCATACTTTTTCTTTGGCGTCCCATGAGAACTCTTTCGGGATTTCTTGGTACAACATGGTCTTGGCGATCTCGTCCTCGGGTTCGGGGCTCGCACACAACTCAAAGAAACTTGTCAACATAGTGGAACCCGCGCAACCGAGCACTCTGTCCGGACCATCATTGGGTTGGAACACCACCATTCGACCACCTTCCAAATGCACCGTCAGTGTCGTGACCGTGTGCGTCTTGCCCTGGATTTCGTACGTCAGTAGACGCATGGCTGCCTCCACCGGGGAAATGTACCTAGCATTTTGGAACCGAAGGATTTCGTTTGGCTCCGAACGGGGCTCATTGGGATCACGCACAGCTTCAATCATAAGGACGGCCGTGTCCGACCCCTTGTAAACGTACTTGTACAAGTACTTGATCGCGCCAATCGTGGTACACACCTCCACGTTGATGTGGCAGTCGTACTTTTGACAGAAGTAGGCGTTATACGGCACCACCCACTGGTTAACAGTCTTGTTGTCGTACTGCCTGTCGTTAAAGATCAGCACACCGTGTTCACGCCGACGCCGCCGGTACAATGGAAATCCATCCAAGTTAGCCTGTGTCACTTCAAGCAATAGCTTTGGAAACCCCTTCGTGCACTTCCCATCCTTCATACGGGCTGGCAGGGTTCGCTGGTCCACACGGCCCATGCATCATGCATGCCATGACCGTTTCGTACAGGTCGGGGTTGACATCCTTGTCGGGGACCTCCGCAGACACCAACTTGTCAATAATCTCTCTTGTGCGAGGCTTGTCTTCTTCAGCGACTATAACAACAATGTGAGCGTGCGGCAAACCACGTTTCTGGAACTCCACCACGTAAATCCGGGCTTCCAGACGCCCCAGTAAGCCCTCCTCCAGATCCGCCAGTTTGGCTTTGAGCTTTAACTGCCAGACGCGTGCCACGATGTCAGGGCGATCTTGAGCAGTTTGGTCGTCGGGTAGCAGCACTATGATCTCGACCCATTTGGGGTTATATGTCATGGTTATAAACGCATCAGGTTTACCGTACTCTTGCACGGTAGCCATGGACTCCTGATAGTGTTTGTACATGTTCCAAGGACTCCCTACGTGTGCGTGAGGAAGAACAACTTGCTTTCCAACCTGGTTAAGAAAGTGTTCATACCCCGGACGTCGATCTGGGTGTACCTAGGTGCCAGTGAAATGATCGTATTCCGAAACCAATACTTCACCTTTATCCAACGTAATTATCTCCTCGTTGAAAAGGGCATCCGTAATGCCATGGTACCGCTCTGCGCGAAGTTTCTTTTGGTTCTTGGTAACCCATCGTAACTGTTCCTGTTTACATTTCGCTCGTTGGTCGACGATTCACTGCTGGAAAAGACGCCCGTCTTGATGTAGCGCGGTCTGATCGTCAACCTTCTGGAAAATGCGATACGCCACGTGCTCGCGCAGAGACATAGTTCGCTTGTTCCTGTACTAGCACCGTTAGCGTATACATCCGTGTACTTCCACCCGAGATCTCCATAGGGGAACAGCAGAGGATACTGGAGGGGGTCATACTTCTCGTCAGTCTCGAACAGCCGCAACAGAGAATGATCCTTTGCGGAAACGTAGAGGTCACGGGGTCTTGTAAGATTACCATCGTCAACCATAGCAACTCCTACCTCGGACACGGTGGGTACGTTGTACGTTCTTGGTTCCGAAGGTTTCGAATGCAACACATATCTGATATCCTTCACTTGAATTCCCCTTGCCAAGTCGTTGCGCAGCTTTTTGGCCAAAGTTGAGAAACGGCTGGGCGAACGGATTGCACGCTTCCATCATATTCTCAATGTCCTGGAGCGCTACCATGTCGAGGTCTGCAAAAATACCTTTCCGGCGCTTCGCGCGCTCTTGCATGTCGGGGTCCCCAATGTAGATTTGCGCGAACTTGGGTGGCACTCTCTCCCCTGTGCGACGGTCGACGTAGGGTAGAATCGATCCCATGTAGTGTCCCATTGCCCCCTGAATGCGATACGTGTAAACGCCATGTTGTCCCGCCACACTTTGGTCTTGATCGACGTCTCGGAAAGTGTTATAGCTTGACGAAGCTCCGATGGAGGTGAAGGCAAATGCCTGGTTGTATGCTCGGATATGGCGGCGAAATTCCTTGTCACCATACCGCTGTAGCAATCTTGGGGGTGCAGGCTGGAGAGGGGGAAGTTGCACCCGGCTCTTGAGGCAGCAGATGAAGTCAGATTCAGCAGGCTATTTTCCAAGCTTGGCATAAAGGGCACATCGTAGTGGAAGGTAGCCGATGCCGTCCGTCCACAACGTCCTTGCCCGTAACCATAGACGCCAGACGCCCTGAAGTCCTCGTGGTTGACGTGGCCGTAGCATCGTTTGGGTACCTTATGGCGGACACGGTTTTGTTCGCGTAGGGCATCCCGCTCTTGGTCAGTTTGCTCAGACCGCACCTCCGCTCGCCGACTTTGATCATCGTGTTGAGCTTGGGCGCGTTCATCAGCATTCTAGCGCTCACGTCGATCATATTGGTGATGGCGATTAGTCGTTCGCATGCCATCCCGTTGCAAATTCGTCAATTGAGCTCTCTTGGCTCTTTGACGCTCCCTGTCTTTAGTCCTCCTGCTTTTGCGAAGCTGTCAGGTTTGCTCTTCTCATTCGCTGCCGCTCAGTGTAGCGGGCCCGTTTTGCTGCTGCTGGATCGGCCGAAGCTGGATGCGCTACTTGCGGCCCGGCCTCCAATGCGGTTTGGCGTTGCTCCTCTGCATACGCGGCAGCAAACTGTCGCTGGTGATCGGTAGGGTCCTCCTCCTCTTGCTTTCCCTCCTGATCCAAGGTTGGTTGAGCTGGAAGTATAGGCAGGACTTGCATCACCGTTACGGCTTGAGGAGCAACAGACGCTGTTCCTGTCACACTAAGCGCATTGAACTCCTTGATTCAATTGCGCTCCTTGTTGGAGCGTCTCTGCTGCCTCTTTCGTTTCACCGCGGCTTTCTCGGGTTCTGCGGGGGTTGCATTCACGTGCGCATTTTGAAGCAGGGCCTCCTCAATCCCTTCGCGCGTCCACTTCCGCTTAACCGGGCCATTGCTACAGGTTCACAACACCCGTTAGACGTAAGTCTAAGTACACTGTACGCAGCGTTAGTGGTTAGTGCATGGTCAGTGATCTCGGCCTTCCAAAGCTTGGGCTTGAGCAACTTGTTCTTTACTTGAGCAACTTGGTCTTGGTCTTGAACAACAGCAACACACTGTCCAATGGCATATCCTCCCCGCCAGCAGCAGTCTCCCCGCTGTCGGCTGGTCGCATAAGGCGCGTATTACCTAAAGAAATCTAAATCCCCGGAGCGAATTCCAGGTTAAGCGACGGCTAAATACCTAATATAGCATGTTTTTGGGACCAATTTTATTTGTTTTTTTTAAATGGATTTTGCTTTGTTTTACGCCCATTGCAAGCTTGCAGTTTGCTTTTGAAGCGCCGCCTCACCGCTTACAGTGTTTCTATTCTGTAGCCACATATTTTGGTGACAACGCGGAGCGACCGCTTTCTGCTCTGGCTTTTTTTATAAGCTCAGGCAAACCGTTTTGGTGTTCAAGAGGCAATAGTGTATTCTTTTTTTAATTGGTCTCTCCCCGGCATCAAGGAATTGTAGGGATCGCTTAACCCGCAACGCGTCCCAGGAATTTAAAATCCCCAGGCAACGCGCGCCCACGCAACCGAGCCAAACAGCGATTAAATTAGCGCTAGCGAGGCAGAGCCACCATCAAACAGCATGATGCCGTTGTTTTTTGTGTGGGTATGGTTTTTTGGCTACTGCGTGATCCTTTGCGCACTCCACCCATGCACGTTCCTCTGGGTTCGGGTGCTAACCTTCCAGGAACGATTCTGAGCTTAAGGAAGCGCTCGACAGCCACAGAATGGAATTGTGTCGGGTAGTATGGTCAATAGGCGGAGGCTGATGTGCTCTCGCCAGAGTGGGCGGTGGGTTAAAAACCCCATAACACGCGTTCCCTGGACCGGGTTGCCCCTCCAGCCCAAGCGATTTAACAATACCCTAACCATCCCCCGGGGTCTCGGATCACATGTATTTGGACACGTAGAAGTACATACAGACATGCATACATGTAGCGCACCTCCTGCAGCTCCTGCTGCCGCGCGCGTCCGATTTCAAAATGGGGGGATGAAAGTTGAAAGACCGTGTTAAGTTCGATTGTGTAGTCCACGATAATATTATGTAGTTAACATACCTATATATTATAGCGTATTGACCTATCCGGGCCATTCTCGCTGTCGTTCGCCGGCGAAAGAGCCAATGGGGTACCGCCTTCGCTGCGCTCGGCAGCCTGTGAAGTGGACCACAATACTTCTCGACAGGGTGCTAACCCGCGTCGTATGCCCAGTTATCGTCGTGGCGGTTCTCACCCAACATTAATTTTAGCCAAACACGGGTCATATCACTAAGTTCGAATTGGTGTGGCCCACCCAGCTAGGACATCAGCCTATCGGTTGCCGAGTAGATGACTGTCGGCCAATCCTGGGTCAATGGGCGCTGGGGTGAATACTATGGTGTGCAAGTCTATGTCACGCCGCCGTCAATATCGATGTCGTCGTCGCCCGTTCTGTGTCACCTTTAGAATAATCCGTAATATGTCCGGCGGCGTGCACCGTCTATCTCGTCCTATAGCACGCAAAATGGGGAGTACAAGTTGGAAAACCTCTGTAAGTACGATTGTGTAGTCCACACAACGTTTATGTAGTCCACAATACTATGGTGTAGTGCACATCGTACTATTTCGGCCAATCTGGGCCGCTCTCGCTGTCGCTCGGCGGCGAAAGAACCAATCGGGTGCCGCCTTCGCTGCGCTCGGCAGCCAGTTAAAGGCCAATGGGGAGACGAATAAAGCTCTGCAAGCGCTGACAGACAGACAGACAGACAGACAGGGGACTCTAGTACATGTGGAGGACTAGCCGTTCGCCGCCACTCCGCGGCGGTGGGTATAGATTAAGTCCCAACCCGTTGCGCTCGCTGTGCCAGCTCGCTCCACTACTGGGTAGCCCACCTCCGCTTCGCTCCGGTGGGCTTTTGCTGGATTTTGGTAGTATCTATAGTATACGTACGTGCTTATCTACAGTGGCTATCGCGTTGGCAATCGCGTCTATCGTGTCTTTCACGTCCTTGTTTTCCTTTGTGTCCTTCGTGTATTCCGTATCTATTGTCTCTGTCGCGTCTATCGTCTTTCGTATCGATTGTGTATCGTGTCTACCGTGGCTATCGTGTCTAACGTGTCTATTGTGTTTACCATGTATGTCGTGTCTATCGTGTCCATGGTCTACATCGCGTCTATTGTGCCCACAGTCTATATCGTCTATATCGTGTCCGCATTGCCTATCGTGTCTATCGTGTCTGCCATCTATATCTTGTCTACCGCGTATATCGTGTCTATCATGTCTGTCATGGCTATTGTGTTTATCGTGTCTACCGTGCCTAACATGTATGTCGTGTCTATCATGTTCACCGTCTATATCGTGCCATCATCTCTATCGTGTCTACCGTGTCTATCTTATCTACCATGTCAATCGAGTCTATCGGCTACCGTGCTTATCGTGTCCGCCGTGTATCGTGTCTTTTGTGTTATCGTGTCTACCGTCTATCGTGTCTGTGGAGAGTCTTTCCTGCGTACTGTGTCTTCTGTGTCTGGCAAGTCTATGGTATCTCTCGTGTCTTCGTGGATATCGTGATCGAATCTATCGTGGTCTATCGTGGCTATCGTGCCCATCGTGTGCGCTCCAATCCGCGTCAATCATTGCGGCCACCGTCGCGTCGATCTATAATATCTTCCTTCTCGTGTCCAGCAACGTAACCGCTCTCGCGGCAACCTATTAGCCCCCGTACATTCGCGTGGTCATCGCGTCTATCTATCTGTTTGCTCTCCGTGCCTTCCCATCGCGTCGGCATCGCGGTACTACACTGTACTATCGAGCCGTCATCCGTAGTGTTGTGAAGCAATGCAATCCTAACCCGCGTCGTATGCCCAGTTATCGTCGTGGCGTACTATGCAATCATGGTTTCAATTCCTCGCCAAGGACATACTATGGCATACTATGAGCTTGCGTCTACAGTCGTTCTATCCGTTCCCAGATCGCCCGCGTAAGCACGTACTATGTTATCGTACTGTACTATGTACCCCAATTTGCGTGACTATCGTGTCGTTATCCTACTATGTCGACCGACGGTCCCTCCTTGGCTGTGGTATACTATCGAGCACAGCAGGCCGGGTCCGATCATATACTTCAATCACGAGCGCCAATATATACTATGGCATGCCTATCCCGTTGCTATCGGTTCTATGCACGCATATCCAATCGTGTATCGTGTTGCAATCCTATTCTATACGGGTCGTCGATGTGGCGTCTATGTCGTCGTGGCGGGCCTCGACCAACTTTAGTTTTAGCGAATCAGGGGTCATACCACTAAGTGCGAATTGGTGTGGTCCACCCAGCTAGGACATCAGCCTATCGGTTGCCGAGTAGATGACTGTCGGGCAATCCTGGGTCAATGGGCGGTGTGGGTGAATACAATGGTGTGCAAGTCTATGTCACGCCCCCGTCTATATCCATGTCATCTTCGCCCGTTCTGTGTCACCTTTACACTAATCTATACTATGGTCGGCAGCTTGCCCTGTCTATCTCGTCCTACAGCGCGCAAAATAGGGAGTGCAAGTTAAAAGACATCGGTAAGTACGATTGTGTAGTCCACACAACGTTTATGTAGTCCACAATACTATGGTGTAGTGCACATGGTACTTTTTTAGCCAATCCGGGTCGCTCTCGCTGTCGCTCGGCGGCGAAAGAGCCAATCGGGTGCCGCCGTCGCTGCGCTTGGCAGCCGGTTAAAGGCCAATGGGGAGACGAATAAATAAGGTCAAGCGCTGACACACCAACGGACAGATAGGGGACTGCGGTTGATGTTTAGATTCGTTAAACGATAGTACCGTAAAGTGTAAATACTTAATCCCCTTGCTAAAGCGTATTTTTCATGTGATGTTACCCGTGTCGGCGACGGGCAAGATTCCGCGTAAGCTTGTTTGTTTTGAAGTGAGATACATTTCAGACATTTAGTTCTCTAACGATCTATACAATGCCCGATCCCCTTGTGCTTATCATACTACCAGCTACCTGTATAAGATGCTATCAAATGCGACGGGAGCAATATGTGCCTGTGTTAATGGAGGTCTGGCAGGCTGCCTCTGTATCCGGTTGGCGGTCGAGCCAATGATCATCTTCCCCTTGGAGGGACTTGATGACCGGTGACCAGTGAGCTGGTAGCCGTGGAATATCGCTCGCCTCCACTTGTATCGTGTCCATCGCGATGTTCGCTAGATCATCAGCCATCTTGTTGAAGGCTCTTAAGTGATGGCTAGCGCGTTGGTAGCTTCCTGTTTCCTCGTAAACATGAATCCAATTGATAACAGTTTGTGTTGGCTTGGAGTACATTTTTACCAAGTCCCTCCTTGAGAAACCAAGATAAAAATATCCGTACAAATGTGAAATACTGTGTTGTGGTGGGCATGCTGGCGAGTAACTGCAATTCCCATGTTAAGTGCTTCCAACCACCTCGAGAGATCCACGAGCCTCCATACTCACACGACCCACTGCCGCTGCGAGACCTCCATACCCACTACGTGAGACCCACTACCGCAACGAGAAATCCACTGCGGCTACGAGAGCTCCACAGCAGGCCGAGTCGATCCTCGCCACGCCACTCATGGTGCTCTTGGACGTCGTGATGTTTTTTGTTCGCTTCGTTGTCTGTCTCGTGCTTATCGGCGCCGCTGCCTTTGTACTCGAGAGACCCACAGCGGCCGCTAGAACGAACGACAAAGTAGCCACAAGAGCGACGGGTTATTAATAACGATCAATGAGAGATTCCCGTTGATTGCCCTGGCGATATCACAAATCGACCCTGGTGCCAAAATATGGCCGGAATTCACAATACCAGATTGCAAACAATGCGACCGAATATCACGTCTTCTCAATGGGCCCCGGTACGCCACCCGGCATCGCCTCCATTACATCAACATCGTCGGTGACAGTCAATTAATATTGACGCAACTTGAAAAACAGAAACTCCCAAGAGCGAGACACCTCCCGGGTTACTTCGAACAGTGTCGGATTCTGTCGGACAGAATCGTGGTCAACTCTTGGGGACTAGGTCTTGCAAAAATGATCCCTTTGTGCAAAATTGTAAGCCTAACCGCGTGCATTTCACAGGGACAAAATGGTGTGTGCCACTAATGTTGCAATATACAACGGTTAAGAGTAGGGGGTCACGCTTACTGAAGGCTGCTCCTTGTTCGCACTGTTGATCTGCCTGGGCAGGCACAACGTGACTTGTACAAAGTGGATGTTCTGCAGGCAATGCAGTGGGTGGCCAAACACGGCAGGAAGTCCCTCGTTCAATGAGAGTAAATTGGTGGGGGCATTGCAATTTGGCTTCGGATTCCGCGCGTGTTATCCGGAACTATCCAAGAATTGTGCAAATTACAGGGACCAGCTAAGGAGCTCCCACTTTCGGAACTACGATACACAAACCGGTCAACCATATGCGTGTGTAACTCGCACTTCAATATAGATCGACTAGTTTGACTACGAATATGCAATAGGGCAGATTACCGTAGTGTGTTGTTTACTCGTCTAGCGATCGCCGCCTGGCATACCCCGAGACTCGTAGGGTCGCATCGCGTTTTTGCCATTCAATCTTGTCAGATTGGAGAAGGTCTTGAAAATACATATTTTTCATCACCCTTTCGCTATTGGCGACAGTGTTGAGCAGCTCAAAGCCTGAAAAATCCCGATGCTTACTGTTTGCATCATAACCAGCTTGGTGTCGTCGTGGCTGGGACTGCGTGTACAGTCCATTTGGTATTCTTAAGGGCTCTAAAATTCGGGCCGAGTGCTCAGTAGTCGGCGGCAACACCCACCAGTGCTTGTCAAACTGATCAGGCAGCAACTTCAGCTGACCGTTTGATTATATGCTCGCCATCATATCATGCAGACACGGTCGGTCGTGAACCCGTCTGAAAACGCTATCGCAAACGATACGTTCAAGCTGGTGCACCAAAATTTGGTACGCTTTCACGCATAGCTCATGGGTTTTCGTACTTGCCCAAACACTGGACCCTAACGACGGCATATTACGTATCGTCATCGCGAAATACCATGGGTATCTCTCCTAAATCTCGGGCTAGTGCCAGCTTGTTGCGCGAGGCGTTCAAAACCCACCACGACAACAGCTTATTAACTACTGTGAGCAAATCGCCGTTGGGGTTGTCTAGCCAGATTTTCCTTTTGGCGTGGGTACGTTCGATCCCAGAAGTGTCATGGCACCCCATGCGCGTGAACGCATTCGTCCAGCACCTAACTTGCTTTTATACGGCCATCACACTCGATTCAGGTACTCTCCCATGCTGCTGGTCATTTGGGCAAGTTGCCTACACCGGTCCTTAAATTCAGTCTCTGTCGTTGAATTAACGGTGTCATCGAGCATTGCCATGAACATATCAGTCTCAATCGAGTCTTCATCTTCTTACGACAAACGTCGGAGGCTTGCACTGCTGACTGACCTAATCTTTTTTGTGCTTGAGCCAACACGTTGCGCCTAATGTGCCACCGACAAAGTAGCTTAGCAGACCTAAGGAAGACCGTTTCCGTTGCGTTGTTGCGCGCCCAATCGTTATCGGTGATAACTACGTGCGGTGATGGGATCGAACTGACGTCAACGATTTCACGTAGCTTCAAATGAGCCCAAGTAAAGTCGGGTTCAGACGCAGTCAAACTTGGGTGAACGGTATCAACGTGTTTATGCCAGTCAATGTTACAGCGTTCAATAGCGGCGGTCTATATCGATTAGTTTCGTAGGTGTAGTCTAGCCGCAGGATGCCCATGAAATGACGGGCAAGATCTGTGGTACCCGGGTGTGCCCAAATCAAGTAGAGCAGTCGATTTGTGTTTGGGTCAACTTCGAAAGCGTGGTAAAAATTATGCTCCTTCCGGTTTTTAATCAGAACCTCGATGCTGGTACCTGTCACAAGCTGATTCCGTCTCATAGCGACTTTCGCGTTGAATGTGTATGTAGGTATCACCAACGAAGCTGGATCTGCCAGAACCATCGTTGCCTTTTGTGTCTACATCCCTGCGGCTGTCTGCAATTCGACCAGATTTGGTGTTGACTGTTGCGACAAACCGGAACCGAGCATCGCGTTGTCGGTGTGCCGCATAAATCCTAACGTCGAGAGAAGGGGGGATTGTGTGTCTGACTCCCATCTCTGGTGTACACAATCTTCCAAGGTCCCGTTGGATTCGACCGGTTGACTGCGGCGATCTTGATGCGCATGCCGCATCCAATTCGTTTAGAACGCCAAGCCCCACGTATCCGGTCTTGCGGCTCTATGTTTTATATGTTTTTCGGCTATCTAGCTCTGTCGCACTCGAGCAGCCTAGCGATCACATCGCCTTTTGCGTTCGTCGTTGGCTTATGCATGGGTAAGTTGTAGCTGTGATCTCGTGTCCACGCGTGCAGAGTCCTGTGGTGTAGCAGACGGGCAAAAACTCGTTAGCTTCCCACTCCACACCCACAACACCTACGCTCGGCGAGCGTAGGCTTGTCGCTCGAATCCAAAGATCGCCCAGTCCGTTTACAGCGGTGTAATGGCGCCCTTCAGGTGCCTCCCAAGCCGTCTCCCGGGAGCCGTGCCACGAGCAGACAGCAATTCGCCGACCTTCTTCTCCTTCTTATTCTCCTTCTCCTCCTTGAACCCGTGCCCTCCACCAAAGGATAGACGACGGCTTTCGCCTTGACGGGCCGTCGGTGCAAGACCGCACCGACCTTATGTCGCTTGAGCGGGCCTAAAACCCGCGCTCGTCCGCTCGACGAGCTCCTTGCCCCGGGGGCAGACGTCCAGAACACCACCACACACGCTCTTGGACTTACCACTTGGCCGTCACTCCGGGCAGTCGACCTCTGCGGTGGGCATAATCTAGTCCGCGGGGACGGCTTACCTGAGGAGTCGCCGCGTGCCGCTTGTGTTGGACCCCGAATATTCCACTCTGTATATCTTTCTTTAACTCTGCTGGGCTCGAAGGCCTTTCCTACAGGTTCCTATACTAATATCAAATGAAACTGGGCAGTTACGGCCCTTCCAATACTAAAACTAAGTTCAATCGCTGACCGACCCTCTAGGCTCGTCGACCTCCCATAAGATCGGCGACCCCTCAGATTCGGAAATAACCGAACCCCCCGGACATAGTCGAAACTCCCGGGTCGGTGTCTTGGGTACACTCTTGATCCCGATTAAGCACCACAGACCCGGCCAAAGTACGCAACCTTGGCCTAAATCCGGAAAGCGCTATACCACAGTCCTGCTCGGAGAGAAACTCGCTCGGGGGTGCTACCGGAATGATGCACTTGCCCGTCATCGGGCTGTACACGTGCACCATTCTTGCAAGATGAAAGACGAGAACAGGAGTGACCGGGGAGGGCATACGGATCACACTAAGTATAGACTACTTCATCACAAACTAGTCGATCTATATTCAGCTTGATGTGCGAGTTACACGCGCATATGGTTGGCCTGTTTGTGTATGGTAGTTCCGATATTGGGAGCTCCTTAGCTGGTTCCAAATTGCAGAGTCTAAGTCTGTCGAGTATCCAACGCTGCTTAAGTTACTTTAAACCTGTCTAATATACAATATACATACTACGACCAAATAATATTTGGTCGTAGAACTCATCACTTATAAGTTCTGAGAGGGAACATCAAACGCTTAACTTTAGCTCCTATTTCAGCAATCGGGAGGTTCCGAAAATAAACAATCGATCCTTTTTCATATTATATCCAGCTGCGATTGTTCACTTCGCAGTCTAGTTGTGCAGCTCCGTATCGAGGCACGTGATTGCTGTGATGTTGTTGCAGTGTGTGTCTGGTTGTGCGAACTTAATGTGAAATCCAGAGACCTGATTGGCTGGTCTGATGGATTTGGCCGTTCTGATTGTCTGAGGGAGGCCAACTCCAACTTTCATGCGATATGCAACTGGATGCACAGTTTTCTTTTAACCATACAATGTTCATGTCAGAGTTAAAAGCCAGAACTTCGTTTTCGTCTTACACCCTACAATGTTCATGTTAGAGTTAGAAGCCAGAACTTCGTACCGTTGTTGGTAAGACATGGCAAAACAACTTCTACGAGGTAGTTTTGCTTAACTCAATCTAATTCACTTGTGGATTTCCTTCCTAACCAACACTCGACTACACTCTTGATCCCGATTAGCTTAGCACCACAGACCCGGCCAAAGTACGCAACCTTGGCCTAAATCCGGAAAACGCTATACCACAACCCTCCTGATCGGGACCCGAACCTAGTCGGCGAGTGTCCTGATCATCACTCTTCACTGCGATTTCCTGGCCCAAATGTCAGGTCGCCGAGCTTCCTTCTTCACCGACGGCATGAGTGCGCCTGGGTCGCCCACGTCCTCTGCACCATCGCCGGTACGTGACCTTCCTGCGCCCATCATGCCCGCTGGCTTGTCTGCTCACCGGTCGTTGCGTCGTTCTTGATTACCACTCTACAGGCGGTCATCGATTTAGTGGTGTCGACCGCTTCTTCGAGTACCTATCGGGCTACAGAGGCAGCTCTACTTGTTGCGCTGGAGACTCCAGCTCCGCGCGTGAAGCTTGAAGGCTCTGGTGCGGCCTCGGTGTCTTCGACGGCTGCTCCAAGTCTTCCGTCAGTTTCTCGTTCGTCGGCGACGCCTGCGCTGACGCTTACCGACCAAGAACGCGTTTTGGAGCTTCGCGATAATCGCTTGAAGTTCGCTCAAGCTGAGCGGGACGTCAAGCTGGCAAGTTATTGTCGTATGCTGTTGCCAAGCCTTTCCCGGAGCCGTCCCACGAGTTGTTTCGCCGACTTCAAGGGTCTTCTTCGATCGACGAGCTAATCGCCGCGTTGGAGAAGGAGATCGTCGGCGGGCCCCACCCAGCAGTGGTCGCTGGTGAGTAGCAGGCCGATGCGTTTGCTGCGCGGGCTCGAGCTGACTTGCTGGAGCACGAGCTGCGCGAGACCATAAAGCGTGTTTCCCAGCTAGAAGAACCCGAGAAGACTGCGTCCGCGTTGGCCCGGTTGCTCAAGGAACAAGTGGTTCAACTGGAAAACCGAAACATTTCGCTGCAATAGCTCCAGCAGTCGACGAATTTGGAGCGTGATTCGTGGAGTACCGAGCGCATTCGTCTCGACGCTACCATCCGCGACAAGGAGCGGGGCATTGCATCGATGACCGCTGATTATCATCATGACGCTGGCAACCGCCGACTAGTCTTGGGGCGCTGCTACGAGTTGACGGCCCAAGTTCGTCAACTGTCGGATGCAGTCGCTATGGGTAATACATCAGCCCACCAACTTCTCAAGCGCCAGCTTGCCGATATGGACAACGAGATTCGTTGACTCCTTCGCACAATCCGCATGTCCCCCGTGGTCAGCGAATTTCAGCGTCGCAGCCCTTTCTTGGTTGTGGCTGCAATGCTCGGTGAGTTGGTGAGTTGGTACTCGTCGATTTACGCGTTCGATTACCGATCTTGTTCATTCCAGGTCAACCGATGTCAGGTCTCACCGCTGCCGAGCTGAGCGCTTTCCGTTCGGCGAGCGAGACGCTTCGTCAAGCCGGCATTGGTATTTTCGGCGACCGTGGTTGGCGAAATCCGCCACCGGCGGCTCCTGCAGCGCCTGTGACGCCTGCTCCGCCGTCTCCTCGACGACCTCAAGTTTCGCCGACCAGCCAAGTTTCTTCTCGGCTCCCTAGGTCGTCGAGTGATGACTTCGGTCGGCACCGCGCTCGCTCGCCGAGCGTCTCTCGTTCATCGACTCATCCCCGCTCATTGAGCGTTTTGGCTCGGGGGTCCCAGTCAGTTCCGTCGTCGCCGACCCGAAATGCGGTCGTTCGCCGACCTCGTTCTCCGTCAGTCGCTCGTTCCGAATCCAAGCGCCGGCATTCACCGGATTCCGACGCCGATTCTTCTGGATCGGCGATGACATCAGGTCATGCTTCCAGTCGTTCGTCGACTTCGTCTCGTTCTCGCAAGAAAGCTCGAGCGACCCCAACTCCTTCACCGGTTTCGTCCCAGAAAAGTTCGTCAAAGCGGTCGACGAACAAGAAGGCTGCTAAGTCTCGGGCCGCAGTAGTACATTCGCCGAGCGAAGATAGTGACGACAAGGACGGGCCTGCTTCCCTACGTCGTCCCCGGCGACGGCTGCAGCTAATTTCAGCGCGATCCAGCGACTGCTTCACACTGGAGAGTCGGATAGTGACTCCGAGGTGCTCGGCGAAGCTGCGGCAATTTCTACGTCAAGTGGCTGTGACCGTCAAGCAAGTTCTCGATCAGCCGCTGTTTCGTCGACCTCTGCACCCCCACAAAAGCTCTCAAGTGACTTCGTCATCTCCGACTCAGGCTCCTCCGGGTTCAGTCGCCGACCTGGCCTCAGCTAATGCATCAATCTCGTCATCTGCGTTGGCTGAGGATCTGGAGGGTGCTGACCCATCTAGTGTTGAGAGTTCGTCCACCTCAAGGCAGTCGGAAGCGACTTCGACACTTGCATCTCTCAGCGGAACTACCAAGTCATTCATGATTCGCGCTCTTCCTCCTGGTAAGCATCCAGCGTGGAGTCCTAGTGATTCTGACTCCGATGGCGGCGATTCGACGGGGGGCAGATCAGCCGCAACTCCTCCCAACTTGTCGAATAGGCTCGTCGAGTCATCGGACTCCTCTGGGGATGTGTCCACGCTCACCGGCTCCTCGAAGCCAAAGTCGCAGGCCAGCTCAACGGCAGGATCTGGTTTTCCGCCCCTTGCTTCGCCGACCGTGGCTGTGCGGCCACCTCAAGTTACGATCTCTGCTCCTGTTTCGGCGACGGCCAAGGCGCCTGTTTCGTCCATAACTCCACCTCTAGCAAGGTTTCCCGTACGCTCCGCGACAAGCACGTCTATATCAAGCTCGGCGAGCAAGGCTAAGGCAATGGTTCCTGCTCGGTCGGCGAAAGATGCGTCCAAGCCTAAACCAGCGTCCAAGGCCAAATCGCCGGCTGCGATTCGGTCAGCGAAAGACGGATCCAAGCCTAAATCGGCGAGCAAACCGTCGGCGAGTAAGGCCAAGTTGGCCGCTTCGGATACCAAAGCTCGTGCTAAGAGCGATGGTGGAGTGCCTCCTCATCACGTCAACGTCAAGGTGCTAGTGGCTCGTGCAGCGGCAAGCGCTCGGTTGGATTCTCGCGAGTCCGGGTCTATGAAGTGCTTGCGTGAGCTCCCGGTTTTCCACAAGGGTTCCAAGCGCTGTTGGGAGAAGATCATGAACTCCTGCGCTGTTTCGGTGACCATGGAGAAGACTGAATATGGCGAGCGAATAAAGCCAACACCATGTAGCATTGCCGGCCTTGCCGCCTTCATGGATGTTGACGATTATGGGCATCATTGGCGGTCGGTTTTGCGGTTCTTACCGCACAGCCTCTTCTTCGTCGACGATTCGGTGTTGGAAGTTTGTCCTCCGGTCGAAAAGGGGAAGCGGTTCAAGAAGCCGGGCTCGCAGTTGAAGGTGCTGAGTCACGAGTGGTGCAAGTCTCGTGGCGTTGTCCGCGAAGACATTCTCCTCGCACTTTGGGAACGTATGCACAGGATCGTCGAGTCCAGCGTGAATGTATGGCTCGCCGAGGTTTTCCTGGCCAGTGAGCGAACCAGCCGGATCGACTACGAGTTCACGGCGCTGTAGAAATCTCTGAAAGACTACCTGCTTGGGCGGAAGCAGCGGTCTGACCTCTTGCGCCTGATTGTCAAGGTGCTCGGCGACGCTGTGGTGGGAGCGGCAAATCACAAGATCGACGGCCTGCCAGCTCTCTTGGTCGACGCGGAGGTCTGTTTCGACCCGGCGATCCCGTTCTGCACGCCGGTGAACCTTCCATGGTTCCCTAGGGCGGCTGATTGGGTCGCTAAGGCAGTCCGCATCGACAAACACGAGCCGTGGCGTTTGTAGTGGCTCACCGCGCCTGGCCGCCACCCGAACAACACCATCTTCCGGCTGTACCATCCCGAATTCGCGTTTTTCGTCCCGGAGGGCGCGGACACGGAGATGGTTGCCGCTTGTGTTGAGGACGAGCGGTTGATCGCCGAGCCCGAGCCGCCAGCACTTCACCCGAACGCCCCAGCCCCAGTCAATCGCCCAGGCGAGATCAAGTTCTGCCCGTCGAATATAGTCCATTCGGCTTAGGGCTTCGTTCGCTGACCAAGTTGCTGGGTCTTTCGTCGAGCCTCAAGATGTCATTTTGCTAACCGTTTTAGTTGGAGGCTTCCTTTATATCGTGGTATGCATTCTTCCGCTTCAGTTTCTCCAGTTAATATCAAATTAATTCAAATCCAAACATGCATTTGTTGGCACAGTCGTAATACTTTCGGCGAGGGCCTGTGCCCACCTTCGCCAAGGTCATCATGTGGTACAGTAGCTTTCTCCCAAGCTCGGTGACCTGTACCCATCACCGAGGGATGTCTCGCGTGGTTGCTAACTTTCGTCAGCAACCTGAACCATCTGGAAACGGTTCTCGTGCTTGCGCTGGAGGAGATAGTCAAATAGCAATCTTCCGCACGATAAATTCGATACCGGTTCCCAAGTTGGGTCTTTGTAGCCCCGCCATTTGACGTAGAATTCGCGCTAGTTTCGCCCGGTGCCGGTAGAGATTGGCCATCGATCGTCGAGGTTAGCCTCGACGACATACGCATCGTCGCCTGCCTCTAGTTCCCAGCTGTCTTCGGGCAGCAGCTCCTCGTCGAAGTCAAATCATCATCCTCGCCGAGCCCGTCGACTAATTCTGCAATGGGTCGGCGATTGTCGTCGCGTACCGGTTTGATTCTGGACACGTGGACTACTGGATAAATTTGGTAACCTGCCTTGTCAGGTAGCTCGAGCTCATACGCGAATTCTTCCACCTTTCGTTTGATACGGAAGGGGCCATGCCACCGGTGGGCGACCTTCTTGGTCAGGTCTGGTTTTACTCGATCCATAAACAGCCACACTCGACTCCCAGGCTTAAACAGCGGTCGATAGGTGGGATCACTAGCTAGATAGCCGACCTCGGTTGGGTCGATTCGCTCGTCGACCGGTACCGCCATTCGTTCTTGCCTTCCCGAAGCTTCATTGTGCTCCTTAGCTCGTCGAGCCTTCTCGGTGGCTTGGTACGGCTTTGCCATAGCGAATGCGACCTCGTGTTGTCGATTAGCTTCTCTTCTCCATGCTGCAGCGTCCGTTAGGCTACCATCGCCGAGTCTCAGTGAACTTGTCATTGCTTTTAGTGTTGAATGTGCGTCCCATCCATGGACGAGATAGAAAGGCGTCTCTTTTCTCATCGTGTCCATAGCGTTGTTGATTGCGTGAGCCATCTTCTCGGCGATATCATTCCAATCCTGCTGGAGAGGGTCTTCGACATAAACATTGACTCTTTGCACGATGCACTTGACGGAGCGTTCCTGCTGTCCGTTGGCCTGAGGTCGATAACTGAGTGTCGCCCTTATCCTTGCTTCTATTAGCTCGGCAAACGCCTTGAAAGTTTCGCTCATGAACCTTGGGTCGCGGTCGTGCCGTATCATCGTCGGCGCTCCAAAGCGTCGGAACACATATTCCTCGAATACTTCGGCGACGTCCTGTGCCTTGGTGCTGCCATGGCCTTGGCGATCACGTAGCCCGTAAACGAACACTGGAACAGCAGCAGCGATGTGTTCCCTCGTCGAGGCTTTGGCAGGGGTGTCACAAAATCCATAGATAGCAGCTGGAAGGGTCGCTCTGCGAGCACATTGCCCGGCGAATAACCCTATAAGTGAAGTTTCCCTTTGCTGGTGCTGCAATCTGCGCAAGCGAGGACGTGCCGTGTTACTGTGGCGTACAGGCCGACCCAATAGTAGTCTTTCGATTGAGTCGTGGCAGCTTTGTAGTACCTCGTCGATCATAGTAGTGGGTATCACCAGGCGTAATTGTGGCTCCTGTTCGCCGACCTCGTCGAGCTTGCGTCCTTTGCCCACGTACTGGAGCAATCCATCTTCATCCAAAACGAAACGACCGGCGAGCTTGCTTGCGTTAGCTGCTCTCTTGAAGCTCAGCGATTCAACGTCACCCTTGTGGTATGCTTTCAAATCCGCCCACCTCCGTTCTTCATTTTGGGCGACCCGTAATCGCCGGATTCGTTCTGCTTGGACTGTCGTTGGGTCCTCTCTTTCGCTGGCCTCCTTCGGGTCGGCTCTCGTTGGTTCGTCGAGGGTGGTCTCAAGATTATGAGCTCCTTCCCTCGCCGACCTCTGAGCGCCTCCCTGCGCTGATATTGGACTTCCTTGATCGGCTGGTAGATCGTCGACTTCGTTAACTGCCTCCTGGCTGGTTGGTTGGTCGGTGCTTCGTTGACTCAGCGAACCTTACTCGGTGGTACTGGTTTCTGGTTACTGCGGTCACTTGAGGTTCTTCGAGAGTTTGAGATACTGCGTGGGTCTCAGTTTGCGGGATTGGCTGCATTCGTTGAGCTGGTAGGTCTGGCTCAGTGAGTGCTTGTTCGTCGACATAGAGCACTTCTGGGATCTTGTTGAGCGCCTTAAGTTCGGTTTTCCTTGATTCGCTGAGCACAACTTTGGTGACTTGGCGCTCCAATGCTTCGGTTGCCAGCGAATCCGCCGCGGCGTTATATACCCGGACGACATGCAGGTACCGTGTTGACTTGAGTTAGGCTGTGAGTTCCTTGTGCTGCGATAGCTTCAGCTGAAGTGTTTCGTTTCGGCACACGATCACCCCCATCGATTGCTGGATTGCAAGCCTTGAATCGCCGACGATAATTAAATCGGTCACCCCATGTTCAATCGCTGACCTGACTCCATTGTTCCTGCCTGTATACTCAGCGATATTAACCGTCGTCGATGGAAGGTGCGCGCTCGTAGCGGTCACGAGGTCCCAGGCCGGCAATTTCCACAAGATCCACGACCAACTTCCATGTCCGCCGTGCTTTTCGGTTTTCGCCGACCCATCAAAGGATAGTGCATAGCCGTCGTAGTCGCGTGTAATGCTAGCATAGAGCAGGTGCTGATCCATTCGTACGGTCGCTGACCCTTTTGAGGGTGGGGCCAATGGTGTCACTGCTTCGTCGAGCGACACAAACGGTGTGATCGACGATTGTAGCACCTTGGCGAACTCAATGTGTCGCTCGCGGACGTGCTTGATCTTGAGATACCATTGAGACAGAAACACAGCGAACTGCAGCGAGCGACCGAATAACGACTTGGACTGGAACACCCATTCTAGAGTCGAAAATTGTGTGTAGCCATGTAGGGTCTTTCCCGCCAATAGCGTGTAGCATACCTTGAGCACTTGGAGAAGAGCGAGTACTTCGAGTTTTTCTGCGGGGTGGTAATTAAGCTCGTTCTCCTTCAGAAATCGGCCACAAAATCGTACCCGGTGGAGCACTTCGTCATGCATCTGCATGACCGTACTGCTCCGTGCCCATTCGTTGGCGTACAGCATGGTGTACACATCCTTGGACCCATCAAAGTGTCGCAGGATTGGTGCCTCGGCGACCTTGCGCTGCAGTGCTGTGAACGCCTCGCGGGCGACACTGAGGTCACCCCCAGGGGCAAAGCCTTCGTCCTTTAGCTGGTATAGCACTGCTCCATATACAGCCAAGCCTTGTATGAAGCGCCCGTAATAATTGAGTGCTCCTAGGAACGACTGCATTCCTTTCTTCGATGAGGGGAACGGGAGCTCGGCGATTGCCGCGAGCTTCTTGCTATTTGCTCTGATACCATCGTTCGTCACTTCGTGTGAGAGGAAGGCCACTTTATGTTGCACGAATACGCTCTTCGTGAAGCTGACGCTAATCCGACACTCGGCGAATCTGGCCAACCGGGCGAGTGTCGTCGAACGTAGCCCCACCGAAACAGATGTCGTCGACGAATGATCGCCGATGGAACACCGGGACCAACATTGATTGATCTGGTTCGCCGACCGTGAACATATCAGAGGCCGGGCTGTTTATCAGTTCCATTAGCGGGTCGTGCTCGGCGAGCGCCCGGTGATCGGCTTCGTACTTGGTCTGTAGTGCTGGCCGAGCCGAGGTCGGCGATCTTCGCGATATAACCATATTTTTTTCGTAGAGCAAGTGTTTTAGCTTCTGCGTCCTTCATTCGCTGAGCGAACGCCTCCCACCCTCCTTTGGGCTCAACATAGCCCCACAGGGCATTGTCGATCATACGCTGATAGGTCATGGGCGCTTTCTTCAAGCCGAACGGCATGCGTAGCCACTCAAAGGGGCCATGTGCACACACGAACGCTGACACCCATCTAGCGCGCATCGTCATCATGATCGCCCAGAAGCCGCTTGCCGGATCGAGAGAACAGAACCATAAATAGCTTTTCATTTCTGTCAGAAGATCGTCGACCAAGGGCATAGCGTATTCCATAATCAGAGTAATCGCATTCACCATCTTGTAATCAATGCATAACCGTATGTCTTGCCCGTTTTTCTTGAGCACAATCACGATCGGCGAGGCCCATGGGCTGCTTGAGAAGGCAATAAGCCCTGCCTCCAATAAGCCTTTCAATAGGTCGTACAGCCTCCGCAGGTACTTGAGCGGAATTGGCCGAGCTCTCTGCTTGATGGGTGCATGGCCTCGCACGTCGATATCACACACTACACCGCAAGCTGTTGGCGGCAGCGCATTTCCGCTAGCTATCATGATCTCTTCGTGTCGTCGCAGGGTCTCGACGAGCTTGAGCTGAGCGATTGGGTCTAGGGTTCGAGTTTTCACGTTCGGTGCATCATAGTCTAGAATCGTCGAGGCCGGGACGGTGAGGTCTGGTAGGAAGGCAAGTTCATGGGCATAGTCTTCGAAGTGTATCTCGTTGCCTTCATACTCGAATTCGTCGTTGTTCCCACCATCCATATCATTTATTAGAGCGTCAGCCTATGCCGCGTAACGGAGGTGGAGGTCGGCGAGTGGATCATCGGTCGTCGAACCAGTAATTGCATCGTCCATCTCCTGCAAACCAGCTACCGTGACATACACAGGCTCCGTGACGCCACCCATTCCATCGAGGAAGGTGCCTCGGACCAACTCGGGTCTTGCACTCAGAGCGCGCATGCCTGAGGCTTGCTGTCGGAGCACCTCGAGCCACTATGCAGGTCCAATTTCGTCAACCTGGTCTTCCGGCTGACCCGTCGCGTTAATTACTTCGTTTGCCGACCGATTTTCACCCGGTTCCCATGCTTCGTGCTTATCGGGGAGGGGGTCTTCGTGTTCCCCAGCGTCTAAAGGGCAACTTGTCGCGTTGACCTCCTCTTGTAGTGGCCTTACTTAGCTCACTACTTTAGCTTACACGTGTGCGCGACGTGTAGGAGGAAGCGTAGGTTTACTTATTTTAGATTAAGTATACTTAACCCTGTAAGTATAGTTAACCTAAATAAAGAAGTATTAATAACCCTTTTTTTGGTAGAAATGAGAACAGAATTTCAAATTTAAACTTCCGCTTTGCCTCCTAAAACTTACATATATAAAGAGAGGATCTGCCAACGAGTGGTTGGCAGAATCTCTATCCTAATGCATGCTTCTTATTGGCAGATATCTCTTGCTTTCTGCCAATAGTAGTGCTTCCTACTATGAATGGTGACCACACCGCATGTGGCCCACCTGAATGTATCCATTAGTGCATGTCGCACTAATGTGGAGGTTACCTGAATGTGTAGCCCCGCTACACCATCCCCCCCGTTGGGACTTGATGTGCCGGTCTCGACGCATCAATCCGAAGACTTCTCCGGGGTGGATACTTCGTGCTCATTCCAAATGAGCACGCCAACGACGCAGGCCGCCGGCACGCCTGCTGCATCTGCAGCAGGGAACATTGTCGTCGTTACCTCAGCGACGGATGGAAGCTCACTGGCTTCAACGTCCGTCGTCAGTTCAACTGTGACGACGTCAAGCTCTCCCAAGCGAACGATGTCGCTTGGGGGCTACAAGAAGACGCGCGGCTGCCCGCGATGAGCTCGAAGCTCTATTCGATGTCGGCAGTGATGCCGACATGGAGGACGGAGAGGAAGAAGACGAGGTTCCCTCGTCTTCAACACGTGTGGACCCGAGTGTGGGATCCCGTCGTCCTCGTGAGGACGACTCGGACGCTTCGAGCTCGAAGCG
>BSXT01000315.1:0-31764 GCA_030267785.1 Phytophthora fragariaefolia | reverse complement strand
CTTCCTCTCCGTCCTCCATGTCGGCATCACTGCTGACATCGAATAGAGCTTCGAGCTCATCGCGGGCAAGCACCATGTTGCCGCGCGTCTTCTTGTAGTCCCCAAGCGACATTGTTCGCTTGGGGGAGCTTGGCGTCGTCACCGTTGAAGTGACGACGGACGTTGAAGTCGGAGGGCTTCCAGTCGTCGCTGAGGAAGCGACGACTGGAAGCTCTCAATGTCTCCTGCTGCAGATGCAGCAGGCGTGCCGGCGTCCTTATTGGCAGATATCTATTGCTTTCTGCCAATAGTAGTGCTTCCTACTATGCATGGTGGCCACACTACATGTGGCCCACCCGAATGTATCCATTAGTGCGTGTTGCACTAATGTGGAGGTTGACCGAATGTGTAGCCCCGCTACACCGTACCCCCCGTTAGGACTTGATATGCCGGTCTCGGCACATCAATCCAAAGACTTCTTCGGAGGGGATACTTCGTGCTCATTCAGAATGAGCACGCCAACGACACCGCATGCATTAGGACAGAGATTCTGCCAACCACTCGTTGGCAGACCCTCTCTTTACAGATATCAGTTTTAGGAGGCAAGACCAAAGTTAACATTCAAATTCAGTTCTCATTTCTACCAAAAAGGGTTATTAATACTTCTTTTTTTAGGTTATGTAAGCCCACTACACTGATGGAACCTCATGCGGCGTGTTGTGTACTCCATACTGAAGGATAGCTTTAGCTTGGCTAATGCTATCGTTGCTCAAGACGATGTTGACGATGTTGCCGTAATGCGTTTGCGTATAATGTGGATGATTATGATGCAACCGGACATGACAACAAGACACAACTAACTAGCTCACGATGTAGAAGCAACCGATTTAGAACTACTAGCAACAATTGAGATATAGCGTAAGACACTGTGTAGTGTTCAATGAAGCTAGCTGAAGCGAATCAATGTCTTATACGTTGTTTATTCGGTCTCTTGCGCTTTGTTTCTCTGTTTAACGCTCATATAGCATGATGTTGCAGCATTCCCCAAGCACTACAGTGTACGACATAGCAGAGCCGACATCGTGGGAAGGAGGACCACAGCGGCAGCTAGGCGCGTCACGTCTTCTTTTTCTCGGGGAACCATGGCAGCAAGCCCGTCGTGCTCGTTCAGCAGCTCCGGCGAATACTCCAACATCTTCTCTGGCTTTTCTTCCATGCGTTTAATTTGCTGTTGCCGAGATCGCAGAAGCTTGAAAAGGCGAGGTCTGTGGGGCTGAGGGTACGGATTGGTCTTGTCAGTGGATCGCGCCCGAGAAGGTAGTAAGTACTAATCAGGAGCAGCAACGGGGGCGCTCATGGGATTACCAGTGTCTTCGCTCATATTCTCTCTGCAGATCTGATGGTTTATTGAAACGTGATTTTCCGACTAGGGACTCGGTAACGTTTAAGGTAGCTGAAATTTATCTGAAATATATTACGGGTACCTCTCTATCGCTGGTGGTTGTGTTGCTTTGTGGGTTGCTTCTTGTGTCAAAAAGCCGCCTTGGGTTGCAGCAAACGCTGTTGTCTTGTCGTAATTAGGTTGCAGTAACACCGTCCGCATCTGCTCAATCTCGAGCAGATAGGCGGTTTCCGGATATCCGACGCGGCATGTTGGACTTGGTCTTGTGTACGGGTCCGAGCAACCCTATATCCATGGATAACACTTAGCACCAGAATGGGACTCGCTTACGTCCACGGGAGATATCCTTCAAATCGTGTTTGTAAGCTTAACCTAGCCTTTCCGGTAAAAGTTATTGTGCCTTTCTCGTCTTTTGCCAATCTGCCCCCTAAAGGTAGACCCTTAGCTTAGCGGGGTAGGTTTAAAGCCCCGATATACAGGACCCCCACAAGAGAACGGGTTTGATGGGATCCAGTCAACACAGTAAGTAATACCCCAGAGGGCCTTCGGAAGACCTCGGACGTTGGCTAATGAGTACCTTTATATGGTTTACGGACTGAATGGCCAAAGTTTTCCGACCAAGCAGTCTTTTGCGAGGCCTCCAAGCTAGTACAAAGCCAATACATCAAAGTATTATTGGCTATAGACTGGTCAATTAGGAGGTTTATGGTAAGAGCACTTCTCGTACGTAGGCCTCAATCGGAGGGTATTTTCATGTTATCGTGGCTATTCCAAGTTTTTAATCAACTCGACGAGCAGTCTACTGTAGAAGTGCTTTATAGGTTGCCTACATAGCAGAGCAGTGTTGGACTTCTGCAAGGACCGTTTAGTGGTCCGTGGGCAACGAAGTTTTTCTAGGCAAGATATTTAGTCCCTCCTGGAATTTTCCCATCAAGATGATAACTTATACCACTACGTGCGTAACAATATATATTGGTTTTCAAGTTTTTTTACCATCCAGATTTATTACCAATCGGACCTCCGCTGGATAGGTCAATTTATATCGGACGTCAAATCGGATCAGTTCTTCTCTGAGCACTCTGCACATTGTAGCTGTTGACACTGTCGAAATCGCTGGGAAAGACGGTGCCTTGGAGGGTATGATCGCGAGCTCAGCTCAAAGCTGGGGTGGGCAGAATGGGTGCGAACGGAATTCTTGAGTGAGAGGAACCCAATCACCAACTTGTTGAACTTGCCTGTTCTCCCGTGATAACCATCTGGGAGAGGGACGACTGTAATAGAGACCCCAGTGTTGCCCACAAGTTTGCTGCGACGACATCACAAGATAGGTGATCCGCCATGGAACCGCTTTACACGAGCGAGGCGGTGGAGGTCATGTTGTTTAGGTGCTAAGTGTCCTCCTTCGTTAATGTCACTGCACAGCATTCAGTGTAGGGCAATCACAGCATCACATTCGCATTCTCACATTGAGAATTGTATGACCCATCCTCAGCATTTGCCTAAATCTGTTCGTTAATTTGAGCCGGTTCAACGGCAGCCACCACACTGCGATCCACAGTTCAAAACCATCGGCCATGACATTGTATCATTGTATGTAGATGTATGTACTTACCAGGTCGCCAAGGTATCATGGTCCACGATGCATGTGACAACCTGCTAAGCCCACGACTCAAAGGCTTATTAGTTGAAACACCATATGTTTATGCGTAATCGCACTTGTTACTGTAACTCTGTACATGTACAGTATATGTACATATATACAGTAATAAGTGCGTATAGGAATTCTTGACTATGTCAGCGATCTAACTTAGACCGCTGGTCTAGTTAACCGAAAATTGGGATATCCTGGATAACCCAAGAGGTTAGCTAAGAAAATGTTGGCCTATTTGAATTTACTTGAAAAGGTTTGGCCATCGCGTCGGGTTTATCCTTTTTGAGAATAGATACACAAACGCGATTTGAAAAGTTTCTCTTTTGGATCAAAGGCTCCCCCGAAAATCCTTCCAAGGCTCCCCCGGAAAACCCTTCCCTTTCGCTAAGTGGTTTAGAGTGGCTTAAGTCCACATACAAGACCAAGTCAATCATACCGCGTCGAGTGCTCGAGATCAAGTCGAAGCTGTTCGATCAGAGCTACAGGAACGTCGTATTGAGTGGGAACAATAGCTCATCCAGCACTCCAATATTTCTCCTTCACAAAACGCCAACAGTCTTGGGGGATGAAGCGCTGCCCGACAAAGATCCACTGCTGGATGTCCATCCAAACAAATGGGCTATTTTAGTTGACAAAGGTTATTACTGCGGGGTGGCTGAACATCTTCGCTGCGTCATACCAAAAAAGGCAGCAATTTTAGTCAAGCGGACCAGAACAACAACGACAAGATCGCAGACGACAGCGTGGTCGTTAAGGATTACTTTCGGTGCTTTGGCGAATTACGACCAACAAGTACCGACCGGCGCGAGAGCTGTATGATGACGATTTAGACTGTGTATGGGCAGACGAACGCACAGACCGCTATCCGAACTCAGTTTAAGATTTGCTCTGCAGTGAGCAATGGACTTCAGTGCACGGCGGCCCGGTAGAGGGCCACGTGCGAACAAAGTTAACTTTAGTGTCGACTAGAGTTCCAAGCAAATCCGACTCCGCGCAACCTCTAGCGCGTAATACGATGGAGTACGACGAAGACCGTCACGCCGGCCGCGCCAGCAGAACGCGTTGCGCACACGGGAACAGCGATGATACCGTTGAGGGGCTCGCGTAGCGCACGGCCGCGATGCAGCTCGAGAGTGCGGCGTCGCCAACCCCTGGATCACCGGGACAGACTATCCAGATCTCAAACCCTTTCGACACGGTTGGTGGAGAAGACGAGGATGTGGAGATGCCGACGGCGGGTCCCCAGACCCAGCCGAGACCGACATCGCAGCGGGTGACGGCCGCGCCTTCGCTGCCGCAGCCCCCAAGGTTTGCTGGTCGCACGATGCAGGATCGAAGGTACTTCATGCAGAAGTACGAGGCCTACTTAGCGGCGGTGTACGCCCTGCAGGCGCCCTACAGCGGAGCATTCGCTATGCCTGTTGCGGCGTGTATTGAGCCCAAGACCAAGAGCATGATAGCACGTTACGTGTTCAACACGGCGCCGAACCTGATCTCGGAACAACAGTGGGTGGACTACTTCTTGCAGGCCAAGGTCCCCTCTCTTGGTGACTATGCGGCGGTGGATGCCGCAATGAAACAATTGGAGATGAAGGCAATCTGGCCAGAGCCGGAAAGCAGGATGATGAACCTTCAAGCCGACGTAGAAGGAATCCTAGACAAGTTTAATCTGATCGACATTGCCTTTGAGCATGAGCTGCGCCGGCTGGTCAATTACCTCGCCGATGCACTGGCTCCCCCGCGCTTCAAAGTTGTGGTCGCAACGAAGCTCACACTGCATCAAAACAAGAAGTACAAGAACGAGGTAGTGCCATTTTGTTCGTGGGTGACCCAGCTGTTAAGGGAGTTTATGATGTGGGAATATATTGCGCCATCTGGGGCTACAACTCAGACCCTTTCTGCTGGGCGTGACACCAGGGGCGACCACGGATGAGCTGGTGGTCGAGGACAGCAGTCTGGTCGTCGAGGACGCTGTGGACGAGGGCGTGGACACGGAGTTGGCCGGGGTGGCCAGGAAGGTGCCATGGCCCATGGCTCCGGCATCGACCGCTGCCGACACGAGTGAGGCGCCCTCGACATCGTCGGGTGACCGGCAACCAACCAGAAGTTCTTGCTTGAAATGCCAGTCGGCGGATCACCAAGTTCGTGAGTGTTCGCGCTGCACACCGGTAGAAGCCACCCGTTTGCTAAGAGAACTGCGCGAGCGTCGTGAAGCTCGACGATCGGAGACTGTTCGCAAGTTTGATATTGGGGATACCAGTAAACGTCTCAAGTCGGACGATCGTGGATCAGTCGCGGCGGCAATTGGCGGAATCACGGTTACGGAGATAATGCTGGACACAGGAGCGGACACTTCGCTGGTGGCGCGGGGTGTTCTGGAGGCGCTGGCGCAGTTGGGAAAAGTGCTGCGCGTAAACCCGGTCGCTGGCATCATATTATCCCCTGTGGGCAAGGAGAAGATCAACGTAACCCGCATTGTCATTTTCGACGAGGTTGTTTTGACAACGTTAGCTGGGCCGTTGACGCTCCGGAATCTATCCTTCTGCGTGAAGGAAGACAACGACAGCTTGGAGGTTATTGTCGGTCGTCCTATTATGAAACTTCTCGTGTACTCCACCGACAAGCTATTAGTGGAGTCTAGAAAGGTACGCCCAGATTGGGAGCTTGGTGTAGCCCAGTCGGATAACCCCGAGCCTGAATCAGCGGCAGCCGCGACACCAGGGATGCGTCGCCTGTACGCAGAACCGCCGATGCCCCTCGACGAAGAGGACGGGGTGGAGCGACATGAGTTGCGGACAGCTACGCCGACGATGTATCCCACGAATTTGACCGAGGTCATCCAATATCTTGAAAAGAAAGTCGAGATCGCTACGGAAATGGGCTTGACGCTCGACGGTCAGGCAAGGCTGACCGCTATTTTATATGTACGGGCCGACTCTTTTCGTGTGGATTTCGGTTATGGCCTGCCAGTGCGAGTTGCACCGATGCAAGTACATCTAAAAGCTGGCGCGAAGCCAGTCCGAGCTCAGCCTTGTCGCTATTCTCCCACGGATCGAGCGTTTCCCGACCGGCACACGCGTGCCTTGCTCGACCATGGTCTCGTGTATAAGAACCATCGAAGCCGTTGGGCCTCAGCGCCCAGGATCGCGCGGAAGAATGAACAAGACAGTGACACATCTGCCGATCCACACATAACCATCGACACAAGAAGTGTGAACGAGAAGACGGAGCCGATGCCCTAGTTGATGCCTGTCCTCGACGTAGTGATCGGCGAACTCGAAGGAGCCAGAGTCTTCTGCGTGCTCGACTGGTTCAGGGGCTACTGGCAGTTGCCTCTACACCAGGACTTCCAGGAACTTTACTCTTTTGTGACCCATCGTGGGATTTATACTCCGACACGGGTGCATGCGAAGAAGTGCGCTTTTTTCTCTACGAACGTAAAGTGGTGTGGCAGGCTCATATCTGCCGATGGGGTCACGCATTGTCCGGAACGTGTCCAAGGTCTGGTAGAGATGCAGCGGCCCCGTACTGCTGGAGAATTGCAGCAATTTGTCTGCGCCGCCAACTGGATGCGACAAAGCCTTCCCGAGTATTCGCGCATTTTTGCGGCTCTCTATTAAGCATTGGAACGCGCCGCTCAAGTTGTTGGTTTTCGTAGGAAGAATCAGCTGTCGAAGGTGCGACTGGAAGACGTGAATTGGGGCGACGCAGAGGTTGCCAGCTAGCTTCGAAGCTGTTCGCACAGCATTGCTGAATATGGTGCCACTAGCACATCCCAATCCGAACATGGATGTGTGGCTTTACACAGACGCGAGTCAGGACTACTGGGGCGCCGCAGTCACTCAACTCCCGGCTGGTGAAGCCCAACGACCGTTGGCCAAGCAGGACCATCGTCCTTTAGCGTTTCTAAGTGGGCGGTTTGTTGGTGCGGCGCGTCGCTGGTGGACGATTGAGAAAGCGGCCTGCGCAATTGTCGAGGCCACTAGACGTCTGGAATACCTGCTGCTCCGACCTCGGGGTTTCCGACAATATACCGACCACCGGGACCTCGTATACATTTTCAACCCATACCCCACCGATGGAACCATGGCCCGATACCAAGCCGACAAATTACAGCGCTGGGCGCTCTCATTAATGTCGTTCCAGTACATTATCGAGCATGTCCCTAGAGAAGTCAACCTTTGGGGCGACTTGCTGAGTCGTTGGGGTGCGGGCCAAGTCCGCGAAGATAAACAAGAAGCGACCAGAGTCGTCCGGCTGGCTGTTGTAGAACGCGTATCCCCCTCGAGGACCCCGAGTTCGTCTGGCCGTCAGCGTCAGATATTAAAGCAGTCCAAGATGCATCACGTTAAGCGGCTCAAGACCTCGAAGGGGCCCAGCAGGTTGGCGAACGGGAGCTCATGGTCATGCCCTCTGGACAAATCAGGATCCCAGCCGACGCAGAGTATTCGCGGCAGCGCTTGTGCGTGATCGCACATGCCGGAGCAAGCGGCCATCGGGGTGCACAGACCACTCATCACGCCGTCGCGTCTGTATTCTATTGGAAAACGTTTGCGGCCGACGTTGCCACGTTTGTGGGCGACTGTCTACATTGTATGGCGACTGCAAGCGGTCGTATCCCTCGCCCGTTTGGTGAAACTCTGGTGGCTACGAAGCTCAACAAAATACTTCACTTCGATTACCTCAGTATGGTGGAAGGTGCCGATGGAGTAAAGTATGTGTTAGTGCTTAAGGATGGGATGAGCGGTTACATGGAGCTAGTTGCCTGTCTCCAAGCCACGGCCGACACCGCCTATCAGGCTCTGATTGACTGGTTTAAACGGTTCGGCGTGGATCACCAATGGGTATCGGACCAAGGGGCGCTCTTCAGAAATCAGATCGTGGAACGATTGCAGCGCGCTCTGGGCGCACAACACCATTTCGTGACGCCTATACGTCTTGGGCGATTGGGACCGTTGAGGTCGTCAATCGGGAAATCCTCAAATGTATGAAAGCACTTCTCAATGAGCGCAGAGTGGCCATCCGCGATTGGCTAGCTCTGCTGCCGGTCGTGCAAGCAGCACTCAACAGCATGCCAGCTGATCGACTGGGAGGAAAAGCACTGATCACCGCATTTACTACACTGTCCGGTGGTACGCAGTTGACAAGCATCCTGCACCCCCGCGATCCTGAGGAGGCCTCTGTAAACTGGGTTGCACAGGAGATCCAAGACCATTTGGAAAGTGTCCGTGTGGCATTGGACGGACCCCACGCGGAGATGGCGAATGCGAGCGAGAAGAGACGGCGTATAGCACGCGAACGGCACGCGCGTCGACAAGGTAAGAAGTTCAGCGAGGGTGATTTGTCCTCGCTGCGACAGCCACTGGTCGAAGCGGCAATAAGCTGGCACTTGTGTGGCGAGGCCCCAAACGAATCGTTCGCGCGCTAAATGACTTCACGTTCGAGGTTCAGGATACTGTACAGCCGTTCGAAATGTCAATTCGTCACGCCTCACGGCTACAACTGTATCGCGACGCGCGTCGCGGACAGGTCGACGAACTACAAGAGATAAGCCACCTATACCGTCACCAACCACGCGCTGGGTGGATTGATGTCAGTACTAGTGACTTAGTAGTGATTCCTATCATGGCTATTTTGCCCCTACTATTTCAAGGATTTTTGAGCGAGCCTAAGATTTCTCTTGGACAGGGTATAGCCCCCTCATTACACTATGGGGGTTATCGAAACGGGACATACTAATGGTTATTCCCCTCTCCGGCCTTTGCGCAAAAGACGAACTACAAGAGCAGACGATCTATGGTGAAGGTGGTCACCTTGTTGAAGCGCTCCGTGAATGTCGGTTGAGTCCTGACGCACACCGCTATGAGATCTATGTGAAATGGTATGGGCTGGCCGACGTCGAGTGTTCATGGGAGCACGCGGACAGTATCAAGCAGGACGTTCCCCAGCTTTTCCAAGCATTTCTCGATGCTGCGCCCCACGAAAAGCTGCGCTCTGATATGGCTACCGCGCTTGCCAACCCAACCTCCGGCTCAACTGATGTGCCGAGCCTGCCGCGTCACCGGACAGCTGGTCGTCGCCAACATCAACGCGCTCCGACTACAGACAGCGACGCAAAATTCAGACAGACACAAAAATCTGGCATTATACAGTGGCACACATATAATCTGATAGTAGCCAATCATATTCCTATATATCGATGTATTGGTCGAATCAGTAGCAAAACATAATGACTGGCTAGGGCTTAAATCCACATCATGCGCTCGTTAATTCAGCACCCTATTTTACATCATGATCCGCATCGAGCGGAGCTACTCGGTCAAGAAGAAGCGCTTGGCGCTTGCTTTGACAAGTCAAGTTGGTATAAAGACTGCCTCGCAAAGGCTAAATATTCCTCGCGGCACACTGTACGACTGGACCAAGCAAGCTGAAGCCATCTACGGCATTCAAGGCAATGCCATGTCGAGGTCCTTAAAAGATCAGGGGTGGAAGGTAATATTTCCTGCCGTCTCTGACGTTTTAGCGTACACGAAGGGCGTGCGACGGCTTGAGCAAGTAAGTCAAAGCCTGATATTTATATTTAAGTATTGTGTATTTACACCGTTGTTTGATATGTTGGTTTTGTCAACCGCTGGAATCATAGCGTTTATGTGGACAATTCAACCTGAGTGGATATCCACCTACCTAGAGGGAAATGAGAAGGATGCGCTCTCCCTTGAGCGCATGGTACAGCGACTCGCTAAGCGGTAATATACTGTGATATATACGATAATGTACTGTTGATTGTTAATTTTTACTATTTATATTGTAATTTATGTATGTGCTAGCAACGGATTCTCATCACAGAAGCCACAGGCAGCTAAAAAATCCTATCAAGAGCTAGAGGAGACTCAAGCTGAATTCGCTCTCTCGTTTTGGTCCAAATATGAGGCCTTCAGAGGGGGTGGTGTGCTAAACGTAGACGAAATGGCGATTCTTGTTGACATGCCGCCATTAAGTCGTGGGCTGGCAGAGGTCGGAAGGACCCGGCGCGCATTTTGGGTGCGAACAAGCATGCCGGTCGTATGACGGCAGTATTGACCATAAGGGATGACGGTAATAGGTATCAGTTTGACGTCCACGTACATGATATATGTCTAATAATTTTTATGTTTGTGTTTTATATTTGTGTATTTTCAATTATTTTGTATTTTTAGGTTTGAAGATGCCGATTCTCTTTATTATTCGTGGAGTCCCTGGTGGCAGACTCGAGCAAGGTGAGTGTGGTGGAGCGGTATCGGAAATTTCGCCTTCGATCTAGACCCATCAGCCTGGGACGAGAAATGTATTACCGCGGAGTAGTGCCCAAGTCACTAAAGTGATGTTCAAGTGGCGACGGCCCGGTTCCCGGCAGTTCTGATGCAGGTCGACGATATCGATCTTGACCGGGGATGACGCCGATCTTAAAGATAAGCATCAGATCTCAGTCCCACTGATGACGCAAACAATGGATAAGGGGCCAGCGAGGCCCGGAGAGCCAGTAATGGCGCACTAGGACGCGTGGCGCAGGGAGTTGATAAGGTCAGATCTAGGAACATGCTAACACACTAAACAGAGTTGAATTTTCCTTCTACACCATGCACTTGGCTTAGAAGTCAGGCACGTTAGGGGCAAAATTGATATAACCGGATTCAGCAGCAATAATTATTCTATGGATAACATATCTTACATTTTTTATTTGTGGATGCGCACATTCTGAATTTGAGTGCCAGCTCTGGTATACTTGTACTTCCACTTCCACTTTTAATTTGGATTTACTTTGAATATGCTCACGACCAACATGTTTTTGAAGCCAGCTTCCCTAGAACATTGTTAGAGTATTTTCTTAAGGGGAACGCGTTTCAACCCTGCCTCATCGATTGCGTGGCTGTTGTGAAATTTGGAATGGATCATCTTGTTGTCAATTCAGCAATAAGAATGATAACATGAAATGGAATTAGACGAAGGCAACCAAGTCGCGATTATAATAATGGGATTCGAGTTATCGAAGGCTTTAAAAGCAGATATGTACTTCGAAGTAGTATGCAGGCTCCTATGAGTCCAATGTTATCTACACCGTTAACTTTGCGAGGGCTGTCAGTGTCATGTAACCATTCACGACATTGCCACCACCTCGAACAGAAACGAAGTCACCTGTGCTCACGTGAATAATGCTGGCCAGTGAAAGGTGCTGGGAACCACTGGCAGTGCAAACAGGCTATTCACCTTTGACCAGCTGCAAATTACTCCGGTTGTTGTCGAAGTCCACCGTAATACTAATTTGGTAAACGCCTGGATTCAAATCTTGAAAAACTCCATCAACCACTTTGAGGCCCTGGCAACGCCAGCGAAGTATCCCATCGGCTCCTAACTGACCCATTGTTCGTGCAAGAAAGATACTGGGAGCTTGTATGGCACCGCAGAGCGTTTTCATTTCCGACCGTAGATTGAAATCATCGCTTGCATCTCCTGAAGTATCGAATTTCTCCGATTAGACTCTGCTTGAAGTAGTTTGACTTCTTGTTGTAAATCGCGAAGCTTCGCCTCCAGAATATCGATTCTCTCTACTGATTCCGGCTCCAGGTTGAACGAGTACGAAACTACTTTCGACTTCATCAAGGCCTGGACCTTTATAAAAAACTCGAGAAGGAAACAATCATCTTTTACTTTCCGTAGGGCACGTGGGGGCTCATTCGACCCATCAAGAGGTGTCGAAAGTAGCTCATGAAAACACTGGACAACATGCATCAACTATTAGCTTCGTTTTGTGATATCTTGGAAGGATACACATTACCTCGATGTAGTCCGTTGCACGAGCATCTGGAATCGAATTTGAGGAATCGACGTAATGCTTAATTTCTAGTTCCTTGGTGCACCTGAATCACGACTTTAAGCAAAATGAGCCTCGAGTAGTACTTATGATGATTCTCACAATACCTCACCATTTTTTCTTACTGTCGCAATCCTCGAGAGCGACGCGAAGTTTCCCGTTGTCCAAGGACAGTAAATAGCGGTAGGTGTGTGTTAATGAAAGAGAAAAAGCAGTCGTGCCCTCAAACTTCCCCAGTTCTTGTAACATTGAGTTGGACATGACGACAGTCGGTGCGAGTGACATCGTCGACATTTTGGCGAGGCAAATTGCCTTTTTTCTGATGGTGGCGGGTGCTAAATGAATCGTTTTTTTTTAACTATTGTAAGCACCCACCTGATCCCAGAATAGGAAAAGGAGATAATTACCGAACATCACCGAAACTCGCATCTGACGCTCATCAAAATGACTTTGATCCCATTTCCCGAGGCGAATTACAGTGAACTACTTCGAAGTAGCTATGCTTAATAGGCTGCTGTGGCATGTGACAGATAGCTCATCGACTTTGGTCAAGTGGACGGAGCAGCTCATAGTGGTGGTACCAGCGTTTCCTGACCATGGCCGCCATAAGCTGCTTGAATAAACCTCAATACGTGCTTTTCAGTAATAGTTTATGTGCAATGTGTTTATATATCATCCAATAAATGTGTAACTGCTTTATGCTTTCGCAACTCTGGAGCCAAACGCGCAGCGTCCCACTTTTTCACGAAAACAAATTGCGATAAGGTGCTGGACGAACTGGAAGCCTACGTGTTGTGAGCCAAATACTGGAAACCTACGTGTTGTGAGCCAAATACTAAAGCTACGCAGCTGCCGACTCCACCAAGTTGGCATAAATTCCGTTCAGCTGCAATAGTTTCTGGTGTGTGCCCTGCTCCGCATCCGTTCGAGGCAGACCTGGGATCCATTCCAGCGACCCATCCATTGTGGAAATCCTTGCACCAAAGCAGTGAACAGCCGCTAAGAACGCGAATGGGACAAATTGAGTGAAAGGCACAATAATAAGTCCTTGTTAAAGATAGGCTCCTGCGGGTTTATCTGACGACTCATTCTAGTGCATATTATGCACTACAGGTTTTCACCGAAAGTTGCCTTTCGGTGAAATGGTTGGTGAAGACGATTCTTCACTGAGTTTTTAGCAATGGCATACAACAAACTAATAAGCACACCTGCTCCTAAGCCCTTTAATCTCACTTCTTCTTTTTCATTATCTCCACAACGTCCTTCTACAAAGCGCCAAAAGTCTACAACTTCAACAGGTCATGAGTCCCAGCTAAGCCTCAAGTGACGACTTCCCCCGGCTAACCGGGGCAAGAAATTTCGACGTGTGGAAGACCCGAGTGACTGCTTCGCTGGGTGGCAAGCACCTCCTCGGCTTCGTCACCAAGAAGGACTACAACGGTGTGAGCGACGATGAAGAAGATAGCGACGGCTCGTCCGACAGCAGCAACATGTCCGACGTCGAAGACCCTCCCAAGACCTCCACCCCTGCCGACTACGATTCGGAAGCGGTCGACTACGAGGCAAACTCCGATGGAGATGATGCTGCCAGCAACGAGGATGGCAAGAACGGTTCAACACCCAGCCCACCATCCCCGATCCGCTCGTTCTCCCAGCGCAAGTCAAAGCGCCGAGTGGAGAAAGAGCGACCAGCACCGATGTCGACCCGGCGCTTACGTCGTATGGAAGCGCAAACCAAAGCATTCCTCACGAAGACGATGGACGACACGCACATCCGTCTAGTGAAAACCTCACCTCAGCTTATGACATCTTCCAAGCAATTTGCAAGAAGTACGATGGTGCTGCTTTCCATGGCGACCCGTACTTCATTCAGCACTTCCTCGTGGAAACCAAGTACGAGGAAGGCAGCGATGTCAACGAGTTCTTTCTCGTTCTGGACGACGCGATGAGAGCCGCGTCCAAGGCGACCGAATCGGTCCTCACGGACGGTCAGAAATCACTGTACCTGTTCCACTCCATGCCAGCGTCGTGGAAGGATGATCTGCGCATCTGGAAAGGAAACCGGAAGTACATCCCGTACGACGAACTCAAGATGAGTATCGAGGATAAAGTCCGCAAGATGGAGGCGCAAACGCGTTACTCCCTGGCAAAGGGCACCCCTGAAAGTCGACGAACCACGGAGGAGCGCGCACTTATTGCACCCGCAGGGCCCACACCACGGGATGTGTCGTTCGACGAAGTGTGCAGCTACTGCCAAAAGTCACGCCATCACATCCGTCAGTGCCGTGGGTTGCAAAATGACCTCCGAGATGGTACTGTTAAGGCAGGAACTGTCCTACCAGCAAACTTCGAGCTCCGTGGTAGTTCTGCCCACCGATCCCACCCCTACGAACGACGTGACACAAACTCAGGCAGTGGGCATGGATCATGGCAGAAAGGCGGTCGAGGTCGGAATAGTGGTGGTCGTAGTGGCAACAACCGCGGCAACAGCAATTCCAAGGGGAAACAAGAGTCGCGTCGTGAAGAAGGCGGGTACACTCAAACTCGCCGTGACGAGGCACATATTGCCGTTGCCACAGTGGTCAAACCAATTCCCCCAGCCATTAGTCTGACGGCGCAAGCCAACACCTCCTTCGACTCCAACTGGGCAGTTGATTCTGGCTGCACGAGCCATGTCACTCAACATGCTGAATGGTTCACCTCGAAGGCACCAGCTGCGGGAACGATCACGGTCGGTGGGAAGTCCGAGATCCCCATTGAAGGCTGTGGCGATGTTCAACTCCATGTGGCCGACTCCAAAGGAGGCCAGCGCCAGCTCTTATTGCGCGATGTGCTATATGCACCCCAGCTCCAGTACAATCTACTGTCGGTAGCTGCAGCTGTGGAGCACGATTTCCGCTTCACCTTCCAGCGCTCAGTTTGCACGGTTCAAACGGAGCAGCGTTTCAACATCAAGGCGAAGAAATCCGCTATGTCGAAGCTGTACCAGTTTACTGCCGAACCGGTCCAGAAGCAAAAAGCCCATGTGGCCACCTCAGGTAAGCCCACTGCTGCTATGCTCTTGCACAAACGACTTGGTCACCCTAATATCCGTGTATTAGAGGCGCTAACTAAGGACCAAGCATTGAAAGGACTCGAAGTCACAATCGTAGTTCCCCGAGACAATTTCTTTTGCTCTGCATGCACTTACGCGAAGTCACACCGCAATGCATTTCATTCTAATAGACACGTTGAACGTGCTACCATGCCTTTGCATAAAGTCCATTCTGACATTTGTGTACCGCTACCCGTTCCTAGTATGAGTGGGTGCCGTTATTTTGTTGTCGTCATTGACGACTTTACTCGCTACATGTTCTTATACCCTATCAAAGCACGGAGTCAACTATACTCCTGCTATGAAAACTTTCGGATTAAAGCCTTAAATATATTCCGCGTCGATATTCATATTCTTGAGTACACAGGAGTTTCCGATGACTGGGATATTCGAGCACTCCAGGCGGATAATGCCAAGGAGTATGAAAAACTTGGCGTATTATCTTCAAACCGTACGGAACGCATGCACAATTCACAAACGCGTACACGCCGCAACAAAATGGCGTGGCAGAACGCCGCAACCGCACGATTCTAGAACGCATCCGTGCTCTCCTACTCGATGCCAAACTGCCCAAGATTCTTTGGGCCGAATGTACTACCCATGTGACTACACTACTAAATATGACACCGAGCGAGAATACGTATCGTCGTACTCCTTACGAACTCTGGTACAACCGTAAACCCAGTGTGGAGTATCTGAAAGTGTTTGGCTGCGCTGCATATGCGCACGTCAATAACATTAATAGGGACAAGCTTGATGCACGTGCTAAGCTGTGCATATATCTTGGTATCCCTGAGCATAAGAAAGGCTATCGTCTGATGGACGTCGAATCCCACGCCATCGTCTACAGCCGCGACGTGGTTTTCAATGAAACTAATTTCCCAACTATTGGGGTAGTCGATGACACTACAGAACCGCTGTTACCACCAGCGCACCGCACCGCATTGACCGAACTACTTCACTCCACCACTGGAGACGACACAGGTTCAGGGACAGACCATACCCCGCAGGTCGAACCAAGTGACAAGACGACGCCGAACCCGCTCCCATCACTAAGTGATGCACTTGAACGTGGCACAATAACATATTCATTTGTATCGGAGACGCCTTATACTCCTCCCAACAGACCCTCCAAACGCCCTCGCTATGAGGATGAAATCAAATTGACTGAATTCATGTCGAAAGAAGACATTGAAGAGGCAACCGAACGACTACATACTGTACTAAGTCTACTTGCAATCCACTACGTGCCTGAACCCAAAACATACAAAGCAGCCATGGCATCTTCATATGCTAGAGAATGGAGAACAGCAGCTAAATCCGAATACCAGTCCCTAATGGACAATAAGACGTGGATCCTAGTCCCGCCACCAAAAGGCCGGCGAGTTCTTCAAAACCGCTGGGTCTTCGTTGTCAAATACACTGGCACGGGAGACATTGATAGATTCAAGGCCCGTCTTGTTATCAAAGGATTTCTACAGCAATATGGGATTGACTACGACGAGATATTCTCTCCAGTCATACGGATGGAAGTGCTTCGCCTCCTCCTTATCATAGCTGCATATCTTGACTTCGAAATCCATCAGATGGATGTCAAGACCGCATTCCTCAATGGCGTTCTAACTGAGGAAATCTATATGGCTCAGCCGGAAGGATTTGCAGCCCCTGGTCAGGAACACTTGGTATGCAAGCTGCTAAAAAGCCTCTACGGTCTTAAGCAAGCACCTCGTATTTGGTATCAGACGCTATGCACCTTCATAGAGAGTCTGGGGTTCCGGAGGCTGATTAAAGACCGCTGCGTTTTTGTGGCTACATTTGACGGTCAGGTCTGCTATGTTGCAGTCTACGTGGATGACTTGCTTATCATCGCTCCCATGGTTGACCTCGTCTGTCGTGTTAAATCGGCCCTGAAACAGAGATTTTCGATGACAGATTTAGGGGAGGTAAAGTTCATCCTCGGTTGGTCCATAGAGCGAAACCGCGAAGCCAGAACGATCTTTATTCACCAGCGTAAGTACGCGACAAATGTCCTTGACAGGTTTAAACACCTCGTCACGTATCCAACTGCGACGCCATCAGACCGCAGCATTAAGCTCACAAAAGCCATGGAGCCTACCACTCAAGAAGAGAAGAAGGAAATGAAAGATATTCCATATCGAGAAGTTGTTGGAAGTATCATGTACCTCATGGTTGGCACTCGCCCCGATCTAGCATTTTATATGCGAGAAGTCAGCCAATTCTTAGCTAACCCAGGAAAGGAGCACTGGAAAGCAGTGATAAGGGGTCTCAATTACCTGTCAGGTACAACAGACCAAGGTATACTGCTCGGCGGATCAACATCCGTTGACGCTAACAACTTAGGAGATCAGCTGACAGCTTACACGGATTCAGACTATGCTAACTGTCCCGACACTAGAAGGTCGGTTGGCGGATATATTACAATGATCGGAACAAGCCCGATCTCATGGCTGTCAAGAAAGCACCATACAGTTGTACTATCGACTACAGAAGCTGAGTACATTGCTTTATGCCATTGTATGCAAGAAGTTATCTTTCTTAAGCTCTTACTTAATGAGCTTGGCTTCGCGACAACAAAGGCAACAACAATTCTGGAGGACAACCAAAGCTGCATTAAAATATCGAGCAACCCGGAACTACATGGACGATCAAAACACATTGATATCCGGTACCATTTTGTCCAAGAAAAGGTGGAACGACACGAATTCAGCGTTGTTTATTGCAACACTAAGATAATGCTAGCAGACATTTTTACTAAGGCACTTGACAAGCATCAATTCCGAAATTTAAGAAGCAAACTAGGAATACTATCCAGAACTGAAAACGATAAATAAAAGTTAATAGAGAGTTCACATCATTTTAAAACATTATGAGTCAAAGGACAGTGTAAGGTTTCCCTTCTACAAAAGGTTTACTTATTACGTCCTATAGGTTTTATCCTCATTGAGGTTTCCCTGGTACTACAGCCACCGAATTCAAATTGAAAATGAAAAATGAATATGACAAAGTAAATCATATATGCAATTATCTTAAGCCTCAATGGCGACCTTTCGGACGAACATTAATCTATCAATCCATTCCCCATAAGATCGCAGTGGACACGTGACATTGTCGTCATATACTGTGTATCTGCCGTGTGCAACATGGAGGACAAAAGAATGTCCAACCATCGTAGTATTACTAGCAGCAACCAAATAATAGCCCGTCTCAAGTGGCAATCGCTCAATGGCTGCAATCCCACGATGCCCCGTGTGATGACGGTTGATGTCAATATCATGCAGAGATAGCTTAGATCCACGCGCGTGCTCGAAAAACCCTCCATGGAAATCCACGGGAAAATGTCTGGTGAAGTGCCTCAGAGCGCCCGACAAACTCCTGAATGTGTGAGTCTTGCACTCCTTGCACGTCCCCAAGCAGCACCAACGCCTGCTGAAGTGCAAGGAAGAGGCAGGTACCTGAGCGATTTGCACCTGCTACTGATGGATACTTCTCAGAGACGAACTGAAAAAATCTTGTTGTCTCCCGGTGTCAACCCATTCATCGACGACATCCAGCTCGTCACTAAATCCATCCTCCACCAGCATTTCTCGGGGCTCCCATGTTCTGGGGTGCCGACCAATCTTTCTGCGCCACAACACCCTGTAAACCAGCTTGCCTTCTGCAGTAGTGGTCCTGTCTTTTATATACGCCACCTTCCATGTCATCACCTTCTGCTGGCTACTACGCACTTTCTTGCGTCTAGAGACGCGTGATTAACGCTCTGAAAAGGCTGGTACAATGTTCTTAGTTGGCTTCCGGACACGACTACTTCGACGGACATTCGCTGCAGTCTCCACGAGTTGTTGATAAGTCTCGGTGCCGTGTTGCCGGGGCGAACTGCCTTCGGTTTGAGGTGTGATGGTGTAACATGAGGTAACGCATGCTGCTGGTCCGAGAACCGGATGTGCAATGCGCACAAGCACCGGAGAGATAGGCACATACTTCTCCATAATCTGTGTGAGGCTACTAATCGGTATCACTCGAGCCGATCGCAACACATTGCATGGAGCTGGCGTTTCATTTACAGAGCCCCGGGTCAACATGCTGACTATCAAACCTACGAGCGAATGTGAAGCCGTCACGTAGATGCAGAAAAGAAGTATGACAGCGCCTGAAGGCGAGGCAAGGCTCGCGCTAATCACCTTCCTGCTTGACATCCACGTGTTCTTGTCTGACATCTGCTCCACTCTGCCAGATCAGACTGCATGCACAAGTCCAAAAACGTGCACTCGTGTAGCAACTGTTGCAACGATGAAGCCCTGACGAGAGCCAGGGAGGCTGTTAAAGATAGGCTCCTGCGGGCTTATCTGATGACTCATTCTAGTGCATATTATGCACTACAGGTTTTCACCGAAAGTTGCCTTTCGGTGAAATGGTTGGTGAAGACGATTCTTCACTGAGTTTTTAGCTATGGCATACAACAAACTAATGAGCACACCTGCTCCTAAGCCCTTTAATTTCACTTCTTCTTTTTCATTATCTCCACAACGTCCTTCTACAAAGCGCTAAAAGTCTACAACTTCAACAGGCTGCAGCAATGCTGTTTGCCAGCGTAGCGCAACGAAGGTACATAACCTCCTTCTTGGTCTCAGACTTGAGACCCTCACATAAATGGTCCACCTGGTCCAGAGAATGCATCCCGTGGATCTGAGCCATCAAACGCCTGAAGTCCTTGCACGTAGTCGTCCACGGAGGCACGCTGCTTGCACTGGCGCAGCTCTGCTCTCAGGCGAAACTGCTGATCAGGGGGTACCAATTACCCCGTCAGAGTCGCATGCAGCTCGTCCAGACTAGAGTAGGTGACATGTTCGACCATCACCTTTGCGTGGTACCATGAAGCCGCGCCATCACGAAAGTTGGTGGCGAGCATAGCCACGACGCGCGAGCCGTTGTGCGGGTTTGTGAAGTCGATGCACTTCCCTTGCATGAACAGCTTCGCTCTGAAGATGAACTCGTCCACGGACTCGTTCGGGCGGCCATGATACGTGGGCATGCTCACCCCCTCGATCTTATGCTCACGTTGCGCAGTGTGCGCCTGCACCTGCTGCTGCACCTGCTGCTGATACCCCTGCAGGTAGGTGTGAAAATCTTGATAGATCTGGGCGTTGTGCATGCTCAAACCAGCCGCGATGTGCTCGGTCGTTGCATGACTGAAACAGCGCGGCGAATGGGACGACCAATGAATTCCGGTGGGATCCGATAGAGAGCTTCAGCTGGTCGACACTGAAGACATCATGCGATCGAAAAACCGCCGGCAGTAGGAGCTTGTAGGCATTGTCGTTGATGCGTTTCACAATAGCGAATGGACCCACCCAGCGTGGCAACAGCTTATTCTTCGTCGGATCCCATTGTCGTGATGTCATAATCGGCATTGCCGATGCTCTTGTTCAGCAATTTGGCGCGTACGTAGGCAAAGTCGGATTCTTTGAAGCTCACCTTGAGGCGACCTTGATCATAAAAGCGCTTCTGTCGTTCCTGTGCCTTGTGGAGCTGTTCCTTCGCGTATTCAACAATCTGCTGGCGCTCTGAGAGGAAAACTGAGGGGTCCGATGTTGCCCACAGACTTCGACCTGTGTCGACCTCCATCGGTGTTTTCCCAGTCGAAACGCTCACTAGTGTCGCGTGCGCATACTCCCCTGTCGCGGCGGTCGCACCACAGCTCTGACGCGCAGATCCGGCGCCATGGCTTCCTGGGTGTGGCTGATTTCTCCCGTTTCTAAAATGAATGGGGGGGAACAATAGTATACGACGTATACCCCTGTCGGATACGGGATAGAAGGACTAGGGTCGAATGGGACCCCGTCCCATGCGCACCAGTTGGGTACAGCACTCACTCTCTCGTTTCTAAACGATGCCCTTTTATGTGCCAAATGTGTGCGTATCTTGAAAGTATACACAAAATCTAAACTCCTTAAGTTTCCTTGGCATTTCTAAATTGTAGAAGTTTTAAACAGTGGGCTTGTTCTACTGGAAGCCTGCCGAATATGAAGTATGACACCGCCTTATCTGCAGCAGATAAGACCGACATAAAAAAGATATATGTCGCTTTATCGCTATAAATGTCCACCACAAGTGCATTACAGCTACTCTGTGCGTCCTATTGATACTGCCCTGAATCAGGCAGCGCTATAGTAGTTTCAAGTACTCTAGAATGTACCCGATGCTTTATCTAGGACACGTCGGGCACACTCACTCACATATTTTGCCATTCTCCAAGTTGCGCGCAAGCAGCGAGTGATGAAGACGGACGAAGACTCCGACATGCTGCTGGTGCTGGCCAGTGCCATTGAGAAGCAAGGAAGGGAGCTGAGCGAGGTGAGGCGCGAAGTGTTTCGTTTCTTGGTTAACCGGGCGTGGAAGATCGCGATGAAGAGCCGCCACTACTTGACGGCCCAGTGCTTGGACACCCCGTGCGACTCAGCGTGGATGGTATTGTACAAGTACGGCACCGATATCAATTTCCTCAACGCGACGAGTTTGACACGGTACGACGCAAGTATCGCTGTCCTTTTTCATACTCTGTATTTACGATTTATTGATACTCCGTGCTCGTGTGTAGGCCTGCTTTCCACCAGCTGCTTAGGCGCTTTGCTCGCCTCTACTATATCCCTCGTGTGCAATCGAGGGGCCGCCCGCCCAAACTCCGTTATCATCACCAAGTCTTGGGACTGCTGCTGTGCTTCAACGTCGGTTCGATGGAGCTGGGCAGCTTGTGCATGCTGTTTGGTGCGCCCCCGAGTACGTTGTCGCGGTCGTTGAGGAGGGCTGAGGTTGCTCTCTCCAAAACGTTCAGCAACTACGCGCCAGCTCGGATTTCGTGGCCCTCTCGCGCCCGCCAAATCGAATTGGCGAAGCTAGTAGAAGCCCGTGAGCCTCTGCTCAAGAACACATTCGGATTCATAGACGGAAAAACTAAAAGGTAAACGCAACGCTTGATTGACTGTGCTGTACTTTACTCTGCTAACACCTGCTAATATGTATGTCCAGCAGCCGTCCAACGCCGACCTGCAGAATGCCATGTACAATGGCTAGCTCCATTCCGTTTTCGTCGCCGGGACAATTTGCTTTGCTGGCGACGGGTGCATCGTGTGGTGCCGCCACAATTGCCTGGGGTCATGGAATGATTCCGACACGTCGCTCGGCTTCCGGGCCAAGTTGAAGGACCCCGCCTTCTGCCCGTACACGAGGATGAACGTTCTGTCGGTTCGTCCGCGATGGCCGGACGCATCCTTACCCCGCTCAAGGACGGGGACCTGGAAAAACTGTGGCCATCACTCCGGAGCTCCGCCAGGACGATCCATAATGCCATCACTTCGGTGCCGCAGGCGGCTGAGTGGGGGATGGGAAGCGTCCAGAAGGTCTACAGCCGCCTCAATCTTCCGCTTCCTTATGACCCCGAGCTTTGCGGGCTCCAGCTTAACAATATGTTCCGCATGGCGAACTGCCGTGTGCGAACGGTTGGTATTTCACAGATCCGCACAACCTTTGCGGGAGAAATGGAGATATCTGAACAACTCGGGTAGGCTGGTGAAGCTGTAGAGTAGACTGAGACAGGGTTAACATTGAATGGTTTCATGTAAATGTGTTCGATTTGGGCAGTTTGGAGGCTGAGTGCTACGTACAACATGACTGCATCTAAAACTTTGAAGTGGAGAGCCTCGCTCCATTCGGCATACCCTGCACAGTCCATCGCGAGTTGAGCTTAGGCCTTTTTGGTGAATGCTTGGATCATCAGCATCAGCCCCTGCGTCCGAGCGCGGGCTTCCTCGCGATCACGGCGGGCTCGTTCCTCCATGTCGAGCTTGTCTTGACGACGGCGTTCTTCGGCCTCAGCCTTGTCCGAAAGAAGTTTAGCCTCACGGGCAGCGACGTCATCACGGCGACGTTGCTCTTCATCAGCACGACGAGCTTCTGACTTTCGTTCATTCTCTTCGCGAAGAGAAGGGTGGTTTCCATAAAGCTCCCTCCCATGTTGTTGGCTGCGTTTTCGAGTCCGACCAGTTTGGTCTTGAGCGCGGTGGTGGCCCTCGCCGCCCAGATCCGCTTCGCCTTGGCGTAGCTGGTCTCCAGCGTCTCCTTGTCATCTTCGAGTGCATGCTTGGCGCCGATGGTGTCGCGGAAGTCCCCCAAGTTGCCCCCCCAGGCGGTTGGAGAAGTTCTGGTACAGCGGGCAGCTCCTCAGTGGCTGAAGCGTTGCTCCCCGCAGTGTTGGCGGTCGGCTTACGCGGCTTCGAGAATCCTGCAGCAGAAACAGAAGTGTATGTTGTTCGATCTGCTCGTAGTGGTTCTGGTCGTGGGGTTCGTGCGAAAGCTTCCAAACCTTCACTGACTGACGGCGATGCTAGGAGTTCCTGGAACTCGCTGCGCGTGGACGCGTGACTTGAGGCCATCGAGGCACCCGCCACCGAGCGGTCGGTGACTGCCGAGGCATCGATTACGAGCTCGTTGGTGTCCTGGGCCAAGTGCACGCCTTCACCATCGTCGTCCTCCTCGAAGAGGCTGTCGTCCGGGTCGGCTTCAAACGAGAAGTTCGGTTCGACGTAGCGCTGGTCTCGGTCGACCTCATCGTCCATTTCGACGACGTTGGCCTTCTCATCGGTTACCGGCTTGAGCTCCTTCGCCTTGAGGATGTGAGGGGGCATGTTCGGCATTCCCGTGGGTTTGCGCGTGCTATAGAGCACTTTGAACTTGCGCCGCAAGCTCTCGAAGTCACGCTCAGGCGATCCACGAGCCCTTCCGGAGTTGAAAGTCACCGCCAGGCGCTCCCATTCATCCTTGCCCAGCGGCAGGGACTGATCGGCGAGGTGCAGGAGGCGATCAACGTCGGCCATGATGTAGTTAGTGTTTCCAGAGTTCTTGCCCATCTGTAGTCAAGCCCAAGACGGCAGTGTCAGTAAGATAGTGAGCAGCGAGCCAACAGTACAGCAGCTTGGGTCTTCGTACTGGGAGTTTTGCTTGTAGAGGAGGTTGCGGAGGCTGGGTGTCTTCTCGAAGGCAAAAGCACAAGTGAGAAGCGAATGCGCCGAGCAGCGCCAGCTCCCGTCCCGATTCAAAGCTTCCGCCACCACCACTTTGAGCAGGATCATGAAAGGTAGCTGTGGGGCAACTTCGACGCGCGAAATCTGCGTGCGCAAAGCGATCAATACTGCGTGCAAGTTTAAATTTCGAAGCGACTGTTGAAAGCCACTTTGGCGCCAAAACGCTCACCTCTCACGCCAAGCACGGCGTTCACGTTAGCTTCGCGGCCGCCTGCACATCACCAACAGCAATAGAACTATCACTTTCACCACATACAGCTAGTTTCTTTGCATGTTGCTTTGCAAGCCTTGCAACTGTACCTCACCTCGGAGCCTGTGCACCACCACCGCCTAAACGCCTACTCATGGATCCTGGTCGTCTTGGATATCACGGTGGACACACCCTGGAAGCTGGCACCGGCCGACAAACCACAGGTCGTCGCCGTAGTCCACAGTCACCTCTCGACCGCGACGAATGTCTTGAGTTGTCGCCACAACCACGGTGGTGCGACGGCCATTAGCCACCTCGATAAAATGCGCCACAGGCTTGCACGAATGGTTAACAAACCGCATCAGGCTGCCCATACGCTCCGCGTTGATCACTGCTCGTATCGGATAGGCAGGTTTCTCCGGACGTTGCTTCAGCAGGAGGCGGTAGCCTCCATTTCGTGGACAACCAGCACGGGAAACAGCAAGGTGCTCCATCTCTCCGAGATATTGGCCAAGAACTTCACCAGCGCTGGTATCTTCAGCATCCACCACGCCCAGTTGTCTCGTACGAACGTTGCGTCCCAGCAACACCTTGCCTGAATCATCGAGGCCGTTGCCACATTTACCTTCGTACGAACAGCAATTCAGGTTGCAGTAGATGTTCACACGAGCATTGCGGCAGGTCGTCATGCGGCATGGGTTCCAGCAGCCGCACAACCCAAAGTGAAGAATCGCGGGAAAGACCGTTGCGAGCGGGTTGAAGTGCTCGCGCAGGTGGATAACCCCAAACGGCCACCTGGCAGGCACGAACACGTCATCTGACCGCGCCGACTCGGTGCGAGGCCGCGAAGTTTCGTCCGAGACGGTGCGCACCGCCACACGTGACTCGATGAACGAATGGTCCGCCTTTGGCGTAGCACGGGAACGGGTATACGGGGCGGCGGCTTCACGTCGTGCTCGGCGGTCATCTTGATGACTCAGGTTGCGCGTCTTGTCGGTCCTCGGGCGAGGCGGCGCTCTGGGCGGAGTCCCCAGAAGAACTGGCGAAGAAGTAGTCGGACTCGCCGCTCGCAGGTGGAGCGGAGAAGGCGACACAGCCGGCTTAGCAGGGGCGGGTGGTGAGGACTCCGATCGCTTCTTCACGCGATCGGGCGATAACCACAGAGCGACTGTCGTGTCTTGGGTGCCGGTCTTGTGCCCATCGAAATGTGATGGCTCGGGCACGTTAGGCGGTGTGTTCTCTTCGTCACTCAAGTCCATGATGCAGCGGTGCGTCCAGTGCGTCGAAGAGTGGAACACGCGCACCATGGTTACTATGCGTACAGCTAACAGCAAATTAGATATAGCTAGAGATAACACCCGTGATGAAGGTTTCACACCTTGATCGAATGGAAGCGCACGCAGTGGTCGCCCGGGGGCGCAGGCAGTGGTCGCCCGGAAGCGCAGGCAGTGTGGTCGGTCGCCTGGATTTGAAAGTGAGCGTTGCTTCGATCTATCGGACGTTGTAATGCAGGCGATAAGTCAGCAGAGTGATAGTCATATTAAACTACCGTAAAAATCGACTTGTATCCGACAGCTAAATGCCCTTCCACTAAACCCTCCTAAATATGATATACCTATAATTTGATGGTGAAGCAGATGCTGGTCACTTTTAGCAGTAAAATTCTCCGAATTAGCCAAAACCGACAGTGGCGTTGAACTCGGGAGGGGGGGATACCTCTACAACCCTCCCAGCGCGCAGGAGGAATTTAGCGAAGTCCCATTAGTAAGAATAACCACAATGGGCATGTGTGCACACACACGCGTAGAACTAACTGTTCAGCTATAGCCAAGTTAATGTCAACTACGTCGTCCCTATCTTCATGCTACTGGTCTTGCTACTGATGCATGCCCGCTCGACCTTGGCGGTTATCTTCCGCCAGTAGTAGATGATCTTTCGTTTCGTCTCACGCGCTGCAGGGTCGAGCCCAGGGTACATCTTGGCTAGGGTTTCCTTGATAGAATGCGTAGCGAAGTACTTTAGTACTCTTTGGCGGAACTCGTACGTGGCTGTATCTCGCATGAACTCCTTGGGCTTCGCGCCACCTGATGGGTTGAGCTTGGGACGCTTGCCGCACGCCATTGCAGAAGTAGAACTAAAATGAGGAGTAGTTAAGCTGGCATGATCAGCAGCGAAGCAAGCTGACTGGTTGGCAAACTTGAAGGCGCGCGCAGTGGGGTAATGATACTAGCGACAGCTTAGCGTGAACGTCAAGGAGGCTCAGGACACGAGAAAGCAGGAACACGACTTGGCTTGTCCACGGAAAGAATGGGATTGAAGAGGAGAAAACCTCGCAGGTGACAACCCCCTCTCAGTTAGACTATACTAAACAGAGCCTCAGTATGCCCGTAGGTCAATAGGCACCATACTAAAGCTAAGTCAGCCACTTTGGTTGTCGAACAGCGGAGCTCGATCTACTTATGTAGGCTCCAACACCCCAGGTATCGTCATGGGTAATAGATTGCTTGTGGCTCTTATAAGCATATGTGCAACCGACCATCTGAAGCACGAAACCTGTGATTGATCTGCGATCGTCCTTCTCGCTACCAAGATCCGCATCAGCGTAACCTGTAAAGTGCACATCAGGGCTAGCAGGTTTCATCCATAACAGTCCATAGTCACGAGTACCTTGCAGATAACGTAGCACCCGCTTAGCCATCACGTAATGATCCTTGGTATACTTGCTCATGTACTTGCCAAGGGTTCGCACAGCATTCGCAATCTCAGGGCGTGTACCTTGCACTAGGTATTGAAGACAACCGACCCGCTCTCGGTAGGGTATACTAGGGTCGTTAACCCCAGGTTCATCTTCACCACCGGGTCCAGGTAGATCTCCAACAGCTTGCGGAGAGTCACAGGCCTACAACCTTCCATTCCAAAGCGCCGCAACACCTTGTCAATGTACCCGCGTTGGGAAATCCACAGTGCCTCACCAGGTACATAGGGAATCTGCATGTGCAGAAGGTCTATCACAGGGCCCAGGTCTTTGATCTGAAACTTGGCTCGTAGTTCATTCAGAACCAGCTCAATGTTCTCATCCGTCCCGACGATAACCAGATCATCCACATACACCGCTACAAATATCGGGCTGCTTCCCACGGAGCGCGTGTAGACGCCGCCGTCCATCTTGGTCCGACGAAAGCCACACTGCCTCAAATATTTGTCTAGCGTCCTATACCATATCATTGGCGCCTGTTTGAGGCCACATAAGCTGCGCAACAACCTGCACACATGTCCAGATCCATCGTCAAAGTATTCTGGCATCTCCATATAGATCTCAACGTCATCATCGATCGGGCCATTCAGGAATGCAGTCACAAAATCCACACGTCGTGCGTTCAGCCCGAGATGCAAAGCTAACAGCAGAATGAATTTCACTGCCTCTTGAGCGACAACCGGCGAGTATGTCTCCCAGAAATCCACTCCATATTTCTGCTGACAGCCCTTGATGGTTATCCGTGCGCGATGCCGAGCAACATTGCCATTGGCATCCCGCTTCCGTATGAACACCCACTTACTAGAGAGCACCTTTTTGCCCTTGGGCCGCTCCACTAGTTCCCACGTGTTGTTTCGCATGAGATCTTTCCACTCCTTCTCCAACGCTTCGATCCACTTGTCTGCATCGGGCGCATTCAACGCCTCCTGCACCGTCTGCGACTCCATCAAAGCATTCACTGCCTCAATGACCAAACTGGCAGGCAGATCGACCTCAAAGTCTGCGTACTTTGGGTTCGAGTGTCTTACTCTAGTCGAGCGTCGGAACGACTCGGCTGTATCGCGCTCTTCCTCTTCGTCCTCATCGCTCCCACTGTCGCTAAGCGCATTAGCGACTTCATCTATCGGAACCTGATGATACCCTGAAGCGATCGGAATAGCCATCTTCTCCACAAGATCATCCTCTTCACCTGCAGCATCAGCGGGGTCAACTTCATCAACCTCACCGTCAACCACTCTCTCCCCCACCGAAGGTGAGGTTCCTCGTGACGTCTCAGGCTGCTGAGCTCTCTCAAGATGGCTGTTAGGCACACCTTGTGGGGCCCGCATTTCCTGACCGACCTCAGCCTCAGCCCGTCTGACACGCGGAGGGTTAACCTCACGCACCAAAGACCGATCTCCCACCGCAGTAGGAGGAGTTAACTCAGGACAACTCAACGGAACCGCCAGTGGCGCACCAGCACAGACCGGAGTTTCCACTTCAGTGTGAAAAGCAGCAGCTGAATCACCGTCGTAACGGTGGCTCTTCAAAGGATGTTCCTCTGACGATACAGCTGTCTTCTTTCCCGTCACTGGAAGACGAACGAAAGGAATCACAGCAGGCAGAGCACGCGCTCGTGCTTTACCATAGCGATTAGCAAGGGGCGAATCCACGTAGCTTCGATCAACTGTCCACTCTTCGTGAAACTCCACTGATCGAACTTCTTGGACATTGCCAGTTAGCAGCTCAGCACACGAAAACTTTCAGAGTGCTTGGCAAATCCCATAAATATACCAGGTTTACCTGGGTTCTCTAGCTTAGTTTTGCGAAGCTTCTTCGGTGTGAACACAAATACCACACAGCCCCAAGTCCGCAACTTAGAGACGTCTGGTCGTTCCCTAAAGCGTCTGAAGTAGGGTGTCTTGCCGTTCAAAGGTTTTGTTGCCGAAATGTTCCTCACTTCAACCGCAAATCCAAATGCTTCTCCCCACAAAAGATCTGGCAAGTTCGCAGTCGTCAAGATGCAGCGCACTTGAGCCGCAACGATACCATTCATCCTCTCTACCAGTCCATTCTCTTCGGGACTGTACCCATTTGTCCAGGTATACTCGATTCCACGCGTAGTGAGAAAGGTAACCAACTTGTTGTTGAGAAGCTCATGGCCTTGGTCAGAGTTAAAAACCTCAATCTTGTTCCCTTGAGCCAACAACCATTTCAGATGAGTGAGCACCACTTCCGTGGCATCTTCCATTCTTCTCATCATGAAGCCCCATAAATAGCGGCTCGCTTCATCTAGCACAAGCTGGAAGTGTGAGTAGCCATCGTAAGTCATAATACCCATGTAGCACATGTCCGACATGATCTTCTGGAACGGTTTGACAGCTCGGCGTGTTTTGACCCTCTTATAGGACATCCGAGTCATCTTTCCTGCTCTACAGCTCCAACACGGAGTATCACCGTCGTTATTTAAGTTCTCACTCATTCCAGTAATTACTTGTTGATGCGCCATCTGCTTCAGTGTATGTAGGTTCAAGTGAGCGAATCGAAGATGCCAACGCACCAACGAATCTGGTCCTGCACCAGTACACTCAGCCCCAGCGTCATCATCAACAAGTTGACTGCGTTGATGCATCGACGTAACATGATAAACAGCGCGTACTGCCGTCTGCATGCGGTATCTCCCGCGAGACTTCAGCAGTCGTAATTGCAGTCGTCCCTTGGACAACCATGCAACACGCTGAGAATCAGTAAACCCAGTCTTAAAATTGCATCCGGCCTTCTCCAAGAGATCAAGACTCAGCCGATTATCGGGAGCCGAAGGCTTGTACAGCACAGAGTCTAACTGCAAAGACACATCCTGGTGTGGTTGCTTGTTGTTCCGGATAGTTAACTGCACATTTCCAACCTTTTCATCAACCGAAACTGCACCGTCATAGCCTAGAAAGACATGCTTTTTATCATTCTGCAATTGCGTCAGTAGCTCCTGCCGATTGCACACATGCACGTCACTCGCAGAGTCCAGCGCCCATTCCACGGTACCTCCACGAGAATCACTCACAGAGCTGACGGTTAATGCTTCACGAGAAATACCAACCAACAGCTTCCATCTTTTTCTTCTTGGATTTATCGCCATCGAATGTTTTTTGCCAACGTTTCCTATCTGATGTCGCAAAACCTGTGTTATCCTTTTCCTCGTCGGACGAGTCTCGGTAGGGACAGTTCCCACGCAAATGACCAACTTCACCGCAGTTGAAGCAAGTCCGGGTATCCCCTTTGCCATTCTTCTTCCCTTTCCGTTTGCTATCTTGCTTGCCTTCCTTCTTTCCGCCACCACCACCTCGCTTGCGCTTGCGCTTGCCTTGGTTTTCTCTTTGCTGCTTTTGCTGTGCCGCTTTCCTACCACACGCAGCAACACCAGCAGGCTTCTGCTCTTCAACGCCAATTTTCTCGTCAAGAGCAGATTCCGCACGCAAAGCGTTCATCACTTGAGTAGCGGTGGGTACTGGGCGATCTGCGCCACCATCACGCCGTACAATATAGTGCTTGGAGAACTGTCGAACCACATCTCGATGGGTTCGTGCCACATGACCCAGCAAGGTCTCGGCATAGTCCTCGTCACTGACGCGCTTGCCGTAGTGAAGAAGCTGTCTGCGCAGCGACCCCATCTCACGCAGCCATGAATCCATTCCCTTATCAGAAGAATAGACATTGGAGTAAAACTCAGCTCGCGCAAAGATGTAGTTTCAATATTCCCGTTTTGTTTGCTTATCAACAAAACGATTCCACATCGCGAAAGCAGTCTCCTCCTGGCAGATCATCTCAGCGTCTTGGGCGGGCACACCAGACAAAATTGCCTCACGAGCAACATTGTCTTTCATCTCGAAGCTCGTCCTCAGCAGTGGATCACTCTGATCAAACGTCCTATCCACAACGCTCCAGCAATCCATGCGAGTAAGGAAGGTACGCAGTTGCACAGCAAACAAGTCAAAGCTTCCTTTCATTTTCGGTACGTTATCCATCTTCACTGGCGCCGTAGCCATTCCAACTCGCGGCGATCCATAGCCCGCAACTCCAACTAGTCCAGTCGAAATTGATCCGAAGTTGAAGCCACCTATTCCATGTCCCCCACCATAGAAGGTCGGCACAGCAGGAGTGCCAGAGCCACCAGCCATGCCAGCTCTTGGCAAACCATAACCACTAACAACTCCAAGCAATCCTCCAGCACTTGCTCCAGGTCCCGGTATAGCACCAGTACCAGCAAGTCCGGCCACAGCACCACTCGCGATGCAACTTGCAGTCGCATCGCCACTTGTTGCTGTCGTCATAACCGGAGTAGCTGCAGCAGCCGTCGACGCTCCTTGGCCACTTGAAGTCACAGTTGGAGAGCTCGGAGTTGAGCCCGATCCAGCCATCGATGATAACTGTCAATTCTAAAGCCCCAACGCAATTGGGCTCATAACCTGAAGGCGCGCGCAGTGGGGTAATGATACTAGCGACAGCTTAGCGTGAACGTCAAGGAGGCTCAGGACACGAGAAAGCAGGAACACGACTTGGCTTGCCCACGGAAAGAATGAGATTGAAGAGGAGAAAACCTCGCAGGTGACAACCCCCTCTCAGTTAGACTACACTCGGCGACAAGTTAGATCGGCCACCCACATTGGGGGCCGTATCTCGCTCATTTTTACGAGTTAGCCGACGCTATTTAGATATGTTTGAGCCTTTATTAGTCGTAATAGGGGACTTGTGCTAACGCGCGCGATTTCACAGTCTA
>BSXT01000314.1:0-39728 GCA_030267785.1 Phytophthora fragariaefolia | reverse complement strand
CGACGCGAGCCTTTGCTTGCGTCCGCTCAAAGGAGACGCTGGTCGTGGAGGGGGGTGTCGAGCACGGCATTTGCGGATGTGTGCGCTATGTATAGTAAAGCGGCAGCATGCGCAGGGCAATTGGCGCGGTAGGCGCCCTGAATTCGCGCCAAAATGACTGGCGCAAGGGAGTTTGCAGCTTGCCTGCAAAGTGTACCCATCCATTTTGAAAAACATGAAAAATGCATCGGTTTTGTTCACTTGAACTGACCCGGTTTTTATCACTTTGCAACTTGGTTTGTAAAACTTGCAACTAGGGTGGGAAATGGTGTATTCATACATGTATACAGGAGGTAATGTACCACCATCTGGCGCCAGTCACCATCTAAGAAGAGACCGGTTACTACCCGCTCTCTTCTTCGAAAAAATCGAGCCTAACCGCCGGTAGGCTCGCCTTTTCGCTTCCAGCACCACAGCCAGTTCACTTTTACTGCAGAAACTCTGTCACAAGACGGGTTATCGGAGTCTTTGTCATTGCCCTCATTAGTGTGGGAGTAGTTGGAGCAAATGTGGGCAACCACCTAGACAAGTTGTCAATCGAACACCGTCCCAAGCATTTGCTGGCTGACGCTCCGTCGTTGAGGTTCACGTGATACTCAAAGGCAAGGCCATGCGCATCCATGGTCAGTCAGTCTTCGACGTATTTGCTAAACCCATTGTCGAAGATGGTGCTAAGATACGATACGACGGCTTCGCAACTTTTGCCCAGGACGACAACCGGTTCACCTACATTCTTGTCGACGGCGCTACGTACGTGGTCGAAAACCTGGGCAACGCCACAACTTCCACAGCAACACAAACTGTACGATGCCTCAAGTCGGGGACACCGTTTGACTCGATTATATCTGCGTTAAATACCGTTAAAGGGATTCCAAGCTCGTTGGTCAAGGATGAAGCTATCTACTGTCCAAGCGGTAATCTGTACGAGACATCAACACCGTTTGGGGGAGTGGATTTCACCTTATGTGCTTCGGCTGGATTGGGGTTCAGTGCGTACGGAGGTGATATTACAATGGCAGTCGAATACCTCGACAGTCCGTTGCATACTATTACCGCACCACTATTGAGTGACAGCAGCGCACGTTGCGCCGCCATTGCATCGGCTACATCAGTCTCACCGATTGCTATGACTTTGCTGTCTGGGGATGCCACGTGCCCTAGTAATGAAGACTGTTAGTTATATTTTATTTTGCTGTCGGTTAGTCGTGTGGAACAAGCAGGTCTACCTCAAAAGAATTTTCTCTCAGTCGTTCTTGAACCAGTTGAAAATGCTACTACGTAGTAGAAGAATAGACCGTGTAGTTATACATGTAGTACAACACGTCGAGGGTGGTGACATCAACGCTTGTGGATTCCTCTTTGCATTAAATGACCTGGTATTGCGTTGTGCTGAGCTGCGCAGGGTATGAGACGACACCCGGACAGCGAAAAAGTAAGGCCCCACGAAGGTAGCGACCATGACAGTTGGATCTAACTACTTTTTAGGGTGTTGAAAAATAAGTAAGCTGGATATTGATATCCGTGATCGAAACCGCCGTGTTTCCTGTATAATCGTATAGTATGGTTGCAATTGTAATTATGGATACTTATCTGCATTGACTGACAAGGTATAGGTCGTAGTAATTTATTAACTTGCGTATACAGGATTGATGTCGAACCAACCGGTCAAGAACGACATTCGAGCGATATTCGGGTGCATCCATCAGCAAGATCATCTCTGGTCTGGTGGATGCTGAACAAGTACGCCACATCTCCGTGAACTACAATGCCTAAGAAATTATGGCGAGACCCCTGGGCACCAGCATCCTCAGTCATACACCACAAGTGACTCTACCGCATTCAGAATGATAGGATTGGTGCAATTTTTATCTTGATCATTAGCCATTTCTCTCCAACATTCGTTAAGGTAAATATCCGGGCTTCCCGAGCAACGCGCGCCATTAGTGGAAATGGCACACGTTGTGGATACGCAACTATTGATAGGTGGATATTATTACATGTATTAATAATACTTCCACCTATCAATAACGTCCAGGATGTTCAGTAGGAGCAGTATTAATTCATGCAGTTCTTTGAACACTTTATGATAAAGAAAGCTGCCACTTACATCAACTTTTTGGAATGCCCACCAGCTAGCGAAGGCTGCAGCCATTAGCCGACCGCCGCCGCTACGCGGCGGTGGGTTTACGGTGGGTCCCAAACCGTTCAGCTCGCTGTGCCAGCTCGCTCAACTACAGGGCTCGCCCACCTCCGCTTCGCTCCGATGGGCATATGTTGGTGTTTTGTTATAATTAGTTGCAATATTATTTTTGTTGTCTTACTCATAACCTCATACTACTAGTAGTAACAAATATGAAGTTGGCTTACGTAGAGTTTTGTATCACGACGTCAGGTTGTTGTATACACGTAACGTAACCCATCGATCGTCATAATTGTAGTTATGCTACATACTACTTGTACACCTTGCACATATCCATGACCTTCAAGCTACGCGAGCACACTGATGTATTATTCGATCGTTTCATTCCATGCAATTGTTCTGGCCATGTGTCACATATCGGCAGTATCCAGCGTGCTACGCAAACAACCGCTATTAAGTCTTCCACCTATCGATTATTGTCGGATAGCTGACATTGTATATCATCATATGATGTAGCAGAACGCACAAGTTAGTCCTCCCACAGACACAACAACCGCCGAGCAAGTCGGCGCGTATCGGCCTGTGCTAGGGGCCCCCTAGCGGTTCGACCCTTACGGGACACCAGTGGCGGCTCCCACCGAGACCAGGCAAGCCAGTTGAAACCTTGGGGAACCAGCTGAGCTCACTGACTTCATTCTTGTACCCCGTGCCCTCCACCAAAGGATGAATGGCAGCTGTTACGGGTCACTGAGAGCAAAGGCTACTTGGCTAGAAGGGTTACAGCACCCCGGCTGATGGACGTACCGGCTCGCTGCCTCAGCGAGACTTGTCGTTACGCACTCGGCGAGATTAGCCTGCCCCGGGCCGACTTCCGCTTGGCGCTACCTGTCAACACCATACAAGCTATGCCTCTCGGGTGCTGACGGCAGACATAATCCAGCCCACCCACGGACATACCGGAGAGTGTACGCTTGGTTGGGACTTAGAAGATTATGCTAATTTTGAATTATTTATTACAAAAAAAGAAAAAAAAATTTTTGTGTTTGAAATATTCCTTTTTTAAATATATTAATTTTATTATCTTTTTTTGCACTGTTTAGATGTTATGTTCCTGAAGAACCGCTAGGGCTCTATCTACTGTCTCCTACATTCCAATACAAATATCAAGTATAACGAGTGCGGTTTTGGATCTCAAACCGCCCCCAAACTTCTTTTCGTAACTAACACCGTAATTCGTCTTGTCCGCGGCTCGGCTGGAAGTACCGTAGCCATTCTCAAACTGATACCCCTTTCCGCTTTGAATCTGAGACACCGGGTATGTACCCACCCAGTACAGTGACCAGTCGCAACTTGAACCAAGCGTGAGAAGTGTTAGGATCCACACCACCGCTACTACTATGCAGAATTACAGTCATAGTAGTGGCAGAGTAGATAGATGTAACTTAGAAGCACGTGAGTGCCGAGGCAGAACGCCACGACAGGCACAGCAATGATCCAGCTGGGGTTCGCAATTGCGCCGCAGGCGTCAAGTTCTCGAGTGAGTGGGAGCCTCGAGCCAAACCACCGCTCACCAGCAGTCAGTGTATTGGCAGCAATACATCAAGCAAAATAACTACACTAAGTCTAAGTACATATTGTCCATCGCAGTAGATAGCAAGAAGCAGAGCCTTCGTGCTCCCTGGCATTGATCACCTTCTCTATACTAAAACTCACATAATGCTGCTTGTCGTTGCACAGCAGAGCTGGATATCACGATAACTGCGTGTGGCAACCACACGCTTGAGAGTCGTACAGTGATCTGCCTGGGTCGCGCCTCGACACAGGTAGCACTGTATCTCACACTCCCACTTGAACACGGCGACACTAGCCAAGTCGGCGTGATCACACTCCATTAGTAGCAGCAGCATGTGCCCCGTGGCACAACCACGTAGCGGATGCAACCCGCTCTCCCAATCCCACCAAGCAATGCATGTCGTGGTGGGTTTTACCACGCGAACAGGCGCAACCTGTTCGACCTTGCCAGGTACATGACATCTTAACACGCATCGGCACGCTGTGGCTCCTGCGCAGCAGATGCCGTAGAAGTAGTTACCATCTCGCCATCCACGGTCACAACAGGTAGAACCAATATCATCTTCCGAAAGCGCGCAGACTTTACAGCTCCCAGTGCCTTCGTCATGATGTCTGCAACCATGTCCTCGCTCCCGCAGTGCTTCACTGTTATGCGCTTCAGCTCAACGTCCCTTCTCACCATGTGATACTTGTTCTCGATGTGTTTGGTCTTCGACTGCTTGCCGGGTTTGACACTCAATGCGATGGCTCCTTCATTGTCACCAAACATGAGCGGCACTGGGTGCAACCAAGCCAGCTCTTTGCATAAGCCCTGTAGCCACAGGATGTCCTTCGCAGCTTCAGAGATGGCCATATACGCTGCCTCGCAGGTGCTCATTGCATTGATTTCCTGCTTCCTGGAGGCGTATGAGAGCACATTCCCATCGAGCATAGTTACGTAGCCACTGATGCTGCGACGATCAGCTGGATCGTTCGCGTAATCAGCATCAGAGTAGATCACCAGCTCAGCTGATGTCCCTTTGGACACGTCCTGCACTAGGCCGTAGTCCTTCGTAGCCTGCAGGTAGCGCAGCACCCGCTTGGCTCAGCAAAATTTGTGTGATCGAAGTTGGACAGATACTTGCCGAGGTGTCGTACAGCGTGAGCAATGTCCGGCCTCGATGTACTCACAAGATACTGCAGCGAGCCCACCAGCTCACGGTAGGGAGGGATATCAATTGTTTCAGGCAGCCCCGCCTTGGATGGCAACGTAGCTTCAGGCGTCGCACACCCATTGCATGTCGACATGTGATACTCCTTCAGCACATCCACAACGTACTGCTGCTGCGAGTAGATGATCTGTCGCCGCGGGCGGTCGATCAGGATCTCCACACCGAGTAGGTACTTCACGTTTCCCATTGTAGTCAGCTCGAATGACTCCTTCAGTGCGGCCGCAGTAGCCGTGCACAACTCGGGAGTTCTCATCAGCAGTAGGTTGTCGACATACACAGTCAAAAGCATCCTGACTTCACCATCCTTCTTCAGTGCATCGAGACCAAAGTCCGAGTCCAGGCGCTCGAATCCCATGGTTACAAGCTTTATATGTAGAGTCTTGTTCCAGATGCGCGGGGCCTGCTTCAGTCCGTACAAGCTCTTCAAAAGCCTGCACACGTAGTCAGGGTCGACCTCCTGGAATCCGGGCGGCTGTTCCATGAAGATCTCCTCAGTGAGGTCTCCATATAGAACGCAGATTTGACGTCATACTGAAGTACAGCCCAACCACGCTGCACTACATAGTAGATAGCTGCCCTGGTCGTCTCAAAACGAATCACAGGAGCAAACGTCTCAGAGTAGTTCACTCCACGCTGATGTTTGAATCCATGAATCACCAAGCGAGCTTTGAATCGCGTCACTCGTCCTCCTTCATCACGTTTTACTGCAAAAACCCAGCGGCAGGTTATCACCTTCATCTTCTTGGCAGAGGACCTTGGCACTAGTCTCCACGTTCGATGGCCTCGAAGAGACTGTAGCTCGGCCAGCATCGCTGCCTTCCACTGTGACCAGTACTGGCTAGCTCTGGCCTGCTTGTACGTCGTTGGAATCTCAATATCTCCTTGTACAGCATGCACATGCCCCACAACGTAGTCACTCAGTCGTACGTTCCGCTTCTGCGTACGCCGTGGCCGCTTCACACACGGTTCCACAGGCGGTGGCTGAATCTCAAATGCACTCGTGACCTTCTCAACAGTCTTGCCACGCTTGCACGTACGCCGTTTGCGTGTGATGCGCTTCGCAGGTGAAGCAGCAGCAGGTTGCTCGGCTGGTGAGCTTGCACTCTTGCTAGAGTTCTCCACAATTCTCCCACTGGACTTCGATGCACTGCGCACTGCAGCAGAAGTCCCACGAGGCTCGCCAGAAACCGCATCACTACCGGCTCCCACTGGAGCGTCGGCCACCGCAGGCGGGTCTGCCCCCACGTGATCGTCATGCAGCGTTGGGTCTGGGCTACTGCACAGCAGCCCACCAGTTTCGGCAAGAAAAGAGTTCATGGTAGTCTTGATGCGAACCATCGGCACAGTGGATTGCAGCTAGTGCATGCAATCCAGATAGTTGTTCTCTAGAAGGTGCTTCACGTAGTCGCCCTCCGCAGTAAAATCCTCATGAAAATGTGCGTTTCCTCCTTGCGCAGTGACCACTTGACAGGTGAGGAGGTCCAGGAACTTGTAGCCTTTCGTATAGCTACTGTAGCCTAATAGCAAGCTAAGGCGCGCACGGGGCTTCAGCTTCTCTTTACGGCGACGAGATTCAGGCGGAATGTAGTCCCACGCTAAGCAACCCCAGGTCCGCAAGACACTGAGATCCGGTGCAGCACCATACAGTCGTTCATGCGGAGACTGCATGCTCAGCGGTTGAGTCGGTAGCTTGTTCAAGGTATCCACCACATGCAGCAGAGCTTCTCCCCACAGCAGGTCAGGCATTGGCGTAGCAAATTGCAACGCTCGGATCCGGGGTAGCACAACTCCGTTGGCACGCTCCACAACACCATTCTCTTGTGGTAAGTAGCCATTCGTTGTCTGCAAGATGATACCCTCCTTGGCACAGTAAGTCTCCAGCTCAGTGCTGGCAAACTCACCGCCCTGGTCTGAGTGCAAGCGCTGCACTTGAAACTGATTGAATTGTGTGCGCAACTCATTCATCAGCTTGATCAGGTAATAGGTTGTATCTTCTCTTGCCTCCATCAAATACGCCCACTTGTAGCGTGTGACTTCGTCCACAACGTAGAGAAACATCGTAGCTCCCCTCGCAGTAGGTTCATCCATCGAGCAGACATCCATCATCAAGATGGACAGCGGTTGCAGCTCCCGCAGTGAACGGTTTGCATGGTTCATCCGCTTTGCTTTACCCGCAGTACAGGCAACACAGTCGTAAGAGTTCAGATCATTAGCATTAATCTTAACCCCAACTTTCTGCTTGCTTGCCATTGCCTTCACAGCGGGCATATTCAAGTGGCCGAAGACGCTGACGCAGCAGCGCCATTGTATTCTTCGAGTCGGTAGTCTTCGTTCGCACCGCATTCACCATCATTTCAGCCACATGTTCTACCCTCAGACGGTAAATGTTGTCACGCATATCAAATCTCAGATAGGTACCAGGCTTGGATAGCCACACAGTACGCTGATCGTCAGTGCAAACCAACTTGAATCTACCCTCCATTTGCATGTAGCCCAGGCTGATAATGTTGACTTGCGCATTCGCAATGTACATCACGTTCTCCAAGAGCTTGTCTTCAAGTTCACCAGTCACCTTTGTTCCGGTTCACCATGTTCACCATTCTTGGTCCCTCAGCGCGACCGCGGTTGTAGCGAGGAGGCGACCCACCACGACGCTCACTGTGCCACGGCGAGTTGCTCCATTCACACGAAGGCTCGCGCTGCCAACGCGGTGGGTCTTGCTGCTGCGCAGGTCCATAGTGGTCAAAATGGCCTCGTGGGGGCGACCAGCGCCGCGGTGGTGACCGCGATCGGCGCCCCATGTACGCATCACACGTACGCTCATAGTAGCCACGCTGTGGCTAGCGGCCCCTCTTGCCATAGACGCGATTATCCACCATCGTCATAATTGTTCATTGCATGTTGTCCACGAACGTCCCGGCAAGGAACATTCCGGCTACCCCCTGGTGGGGGTGGCCCCCCTCGTGATCCACCTTCTGTTCGCCCTGGCTCATGCCCTGGTCCACGAGTGTCCAGTGAATAACTGCGTTCTCGTTCTTGACGGCCAGCGGGTAGTGCAGGGGCGGGGCCACGCTGATTGTCTCCACCTCCACCTACATGTCCTTCAAGGCGCGCAGGTAGACGTTGAAGTGCCATCTCACATTCGTCGTCACTAGCGGTGTGGCAGGAGAGTAGATGGGCGACGCCACCTGCACGTCCACGCGCTGCACTACCCGGTTGGGCTGCTCAACTCCCACTGCCCCCACAAACGATGTCGCCAGCTTGCGGTTCTTGGCCTTGAGCTTGTCGGCCAGCTCCAACTTCGACGACTTACCAGTAACCGCCGTACACTCGGCGTACCAGTGTCCGTGCTGGCTGCAGTTGCTGCATTTCGTCCGTGCCTTCTTCTGCGCCAGCTCGTTCTCGCTCATGCCCTGCCTCTTCTTCTTCTTTTGCTTGCCCGCCGCTTTGGCCCCTTGGCAAACAAAGCTGACCACCTGCGCAGCACGTTGCGCTGGTTGTCCGACTTGTAGCCCAGTAACCTGACTTCGAGCCTGCTCAGCTTGACGCAGCCGCTGCGTTGCATCTACTCTGGTCAGCGAGCGGCGATCATTTTTGATACACCACACCGTGTGTTGCTCAGCCAGCTCGCGGAAGACTAGTTGTACATTAGAGAGCAGGAGGCTTGCGTGCTCCCACTCCTCAAGCTCGCCATTGGCAGCACGCAGACGCCGTACCAACTCTTCGCTCTTCTTCACGTAGGCCTCCACCGTCTGGCCCGGCTTCAACTCATGGTTGAGCAAGACGCGCAAGATGTAGTCGGGGTTGACGCCATCGCCCTTGGTGAAGTGCGACATGATGCTCCCCCACGATAGCGACGGTGCCTCAATCTGATCGCGCAACTCGTCGACCTTGAACAGGTCACGCAAGTTCATGTCCAGGGACAGAACCATCGAAGTGAACGCTAAGACCCAACGTGTATTGTTCCAGGTGTGGTACTTCATGCTCGTGTAGCCCAACGCAGAGTCGTACCGCTTCTCGCCGTAGGTGATGCTGTCCAGCGCGAACGACGGAAACCGCAAGGTCACCTCGCTCTTCCAGCGCGCGTACTCCTCCTTCTTGTCCGTCAGCTGGGGTAGCGGCACCTCCTTCCCCATCAGCTTCTCGGTAAGCTTGGTCAGCTCAGCTTCATCGTAACGCTGGCCGAACTGGTTGTCCAGCATGCTCGTGCCGTGAGAGGACGCACGGCTGCGCACGTCGTCAGGTGGTCGAGCACCGTCTTGCTCGCTTGGCTCGGTGGGCTCGCTTGGCTCGCTTGGTGCTGGTGCTGCTGGCGGTGCCTCCTCCGTCGTCGGCGTCGGCTCCGTCGTTTGGCTCGACTCCAGTGCTGGGGCCGAGGGGGTCGGTTCGACCAATCGGCGATGAGAGTCTTCGATCAATAGGGTCAGTAGTTCATAGCCGCCTAGTATGTCGCCAGACGGCGGCCAGAATCCTCAGCATTCATGATGGATACATTTTCGACTTCGGTAGGTTGTTCTGCTTCTTCCTCAGCCGTAAATTCATCCGACGATTGCTGTGCCTCACTCGAGTCGCCATGACCACTATTTGGGCTCATAACCTGAGAGGTGTTAGGATCCACACCACCGCTACTACTACGCAGAATTACAGTCATAGTAGCGGCAGAGTAGATAGAGGTAACTTAGAAGCACGTCAGTGCCGAGTCAGAACGCCACAACAGGCACAGCAGTTGTAACGGGGCCAAGCTGGCCGGGCCCTCCCCTTTCTCGGAAGAAGGAGATCTGACAGTCAGGGACTGATTGTTCTCTTGGGTGTAAGACACACCAGCTGTGTGTGGCACACCAGGACCTCCGAATGTAATATTCCGTCGGGGGTGTCCCCGAGTTGTTATATTCCTGAACGAAGGGCCATCCATACTTAAGAGGTTAGGGGTCTCTCAAGCCAGTCATTCAAGGTAAACAACGATTCAGTATACAGATAGAAAGCAGTAGATAGATACCTAAAAATGTGTGTTATTAATACAGTCAGTTAACATCTAACCTTGGAGTGTGTAAGTCGATTGGTACCGGGTACCAATAGCGACCGGGAATGCCAGGCCTTTTACATACGGAAGTGCAGTGACGCCCGACGTCTTCCCAGGTTAGCGCGTTACGCTTCCTTACCGCTACGGTGCGTGTGACTCCCGTCACACTTGGTAGCACTCGTAGTCAATCCCGCGACCGGCGCGGTTATCTACAATCAAGGTCTCACTGGGTATGGAAGACTCAATGAGTCGGTTGCCGACCAGGCAGGACTTTCCTCATCTCACGGATGCCCATTGGGCGACGCTGGAGAAGATGGTCAGCCTCCTGGGCGAGGCAGCCTTCGCTGGATTTTCCAACCTCTCGGCAGAGCAGCAGAAGGCACGCGTGGGACGCTTCGACAAGTACGAGTCGTCGCTGATTGCTCACGTGAGCGCTGCTTCGCAGAAAGCCGGTCGTGCGGCGATGCGAGGTGAGGCACAGATTGCGGCACAGGCGTCCGCCACGAACTCAGCCTCGTTCGCTGCGCGACGAAGCCCGTCAAGATGTCGGTCCCGACGTTCGACGGCAAAGACTCCGACAGTCTCGTGTTCTGGGTTCGCGAGATCCAGATTGCGCTAAGCGCTGGTCAGATCTACGACGCGCGAGCTCAGGTGGCGTTCGCGCTGTCCAATCTTGGAGGACGCGCACGCGCATGGGCCATGGCCTGTGAAACGGCAACCCCTGGGTACTTCACCTCGTGGTCGTTCATGGGACAGGAGCTACGCGCCACCTTCCTCCTTGCCAATGTGGCGTATCGTCACCGCTCCAATTTCTTGCGATGCAAGCAAGGCAAGCGGTCGCTTCAAGACTACGTCATGGAACTCCATAACCTCGAAGCCGCCATGGCCGGCGCACCCCTCTCCGAGGACGTCAAAGTGACGGTCTTCATGGACGGTGTCCGTACGGGTCCGGTTCGGACAGAGCTTATCCGACGTCAGCCGAATACTTTTAATGAGGCGGACTACATTGCTACGTTGGAAGTCCACTGTGTGCGCTCCGCGCAAGGCCACACACCTCATGTCGAAGCAAGTGCGGGTCCCACTCCGATGTAGATCTCTCTTGCCGAGTCGGCACGCCCGCAGCGGACTCAACGTGCGGGTGGCCGCTGTTTCGGTTGTAACCAATCTGGTCACTTCCGTCGGAACTGCCCCACCAACCCGTGGAAGACGACACGCGACAAGAAGCACTCGGTGCGTCCGGCTCTCAATAGCCTCGAGGCGACGGAGTCGGAAAACGGCGACTCCCAGTAGGGGCGGGACGCCCTGCTGTGGCTGTGCCCTGTTACAGGTTGATGCCGAGGGCCGTGAGCGGGTAGTCTCTTTCCAGTCGCGCCAACTAAAGGCGGCGGAAAAGAACTACCCTGTCCACGACAAAGAACTTTTCGCGATGAAGTATGCCTTGGTCAAGTTTCGGGTGCACTTGTTAGGTCAAAAACCCTTTGTGATCTACACGGATCATGCCTCGTTGAGGACGGCGACGTCGTCGCCTCACCTCTCTCAGCGCGTGGCGCGGTGGCTTTCTTTCTTCGCCGAGTACAACTTTACGGTGGAATACAAGCCGGGAAAGCAGAATGTCCTGGCGGACGCTCTCTCTCTACGGCCAGATTATGAGTTGGCGCATCTGGCCTACCTCGAGTCCCCGCTCTATGAGCTTATTCGCAAGGCGTATGCTGATGATGGCGACCTTGGAGGTCTAGTGGAGGCGCTGAGCGTTCCCAACAAGACCGTCGAGCTCACGGCGCGACAGCGCTCACGTCTGCACCGCTACTCAGTAGTGGAGGGTTTGCTCTACTACCAAGTAGATGGCGGCGACGAGCCTCGAATAGTCGTTCCCAACGACGAGGACCTGCGTCATCGTGTCCTCTATGAGGCTCATGACACGCCGCTTAGCGGTCAAAGCATACCATTTCTTAAACCTAATTGTACTTGTTTTGTATGTTGACCCACTTTGATAATAAATAATACCTACTATTGGACTTGAACCAATAACCCTAGGAAATGCAGCTGAAGTTCAGTTTTTATTAACCACTTCTTTTGTAAAAAAAAATCCAAATATTATTTTCTTAGACTACCAAGCCTGTTATCTTTAGCTGGTTTGAAAGAATGAACAAATTATATAAACAATCAATTCACTTTTTTAGATATGGCCGAACCTTGGCAATTAGGTTTTCAAGATCCAGCAACTCCAGTTATGACAACAACTAACATAATCATTGTTAAACTATCAAATCGATCATTAATTCTTATAAGGTTTTGTCTTTTTTTTAATCAAGAAGTAAATACTTTATTTTTTTTGCGAATACTTTAGAAGGGCCTTAAAACACCAATTACAATTAAATAAACCACTATTAATCCAATTTGAAATTATGGTTGGTAGTTTGACTGGGGCGGTCACCTCCTAAAGAGTAACGGAGGTGTACAAAGGTAAGCTCAAATTGGAATATAGTATCAATTGTAGAGCATAATGGTAAAAGCTCTGCAGCTACGGCGTTGTGCTCTCATTGCGCTTCATCTCCATCACCGCTCACTGTATCTCCCAGCGCATTCGCGTAACTCCCCCCTGGAGATAGGGGCGGGAGAAGACATATACATCTGTGGCCCGCAACTTCTGGTGGCCCCACATGTATAAATGGGTTCGTAAGTACGTCCAGACATGTGAGACGTGTCAATGTGTCAAGCCCGCGCCCTCGGCGTCCGCTCCTTTGATGAGCTTGCCGGTTCCGGCGGATTGCTGGTGCTCCGTGAGCATGGACTTCATCTTCGAGCTCCCCGCCGACTCGCGCGGCCACACTGGCATATTGGTCTTTGTGTGCCGCCTCAGCAAGATGGTGCGACTGACCGCTGTGCGGAAGAGCGTGACTGCGCCTCAGGCGGCCCAGCTCTTTGTGGATAATGTCTTTCGACATCACGGCTTCCCCGAGGCCTTCGTGAGTGACAGAGACCCAAGGTTCGTGTCCCATTTTTGGCAAAACCTCTTCAGCCTTTTAGGCACGAGGTTGGACATGTCCACAGCGGACAATCATCAGACTGACGGCCAGACGGAGCGGGTGAACAGAGTGCTGGAAGACATGTCTGCGCTGCAGAACCCACCATGTGGAGCACGCTGCTTCCCCAAGTGGAGTTTGTCCTTAATAATGCGGTGCATTCGTCCACGGGCTTCACTCCGTTCTATGTGAACGGGCTGCGGCACCCGCGTACGCCACAAACGTTGCCGCCGGCTTCGAATTTGGGCGGGAGAGAGGCTAACGCCGAGGACTCAAGGGGCCTCAAAGGCCTAAGAACGTCCGTCAAACGGAATCTGCTCTCGATCATCGAGACTGGTGAAGCTGTCCGACAGCGTGTTCGCGACGCTATGGCGGCAGCTCAAGACCGTCAGAAGGAAAACAGCGATCGCCATGGGCGGGCTAACACTCAGGTGTTTCAAGTGGGAAACCAAGTCTTATTAAATGCCAAAAACCTGCCTATTGCTGCGGTGTCCGCGGTCGGCAGCACGAAGCTGCGTCCTCGCTTCATCGGTGCGTTTACGGTTATCGGGGTCTATGGGCATGCGTACACTATGGATTTGCCACCCGCTATGGCCACACATCCGACGTTCTACGTTGGGCTGCTTAAGCCGTACCATCCGGCTGCGGCGATCGACCCCTCGGGTTCTGCCCCGCCGAGTATTGACGAAGGGCATTCGCCATCACTTCCAGCAGCTCCTCTTTCGCAGGAGCCGGGGCGGGGGCGGATCGCGCAACATGATCCGCTTGGCGGCGCGCGTCGCGGTCCTCCAAGGTACCGACACGCGAGTAGAGCGTCCGGATCCAGCCGAGCCGCTCGGACAAGGAATGCCGCACCTCCCCGACGATCCCCTCGCATTGCGACAGCCGGCAACTCACCCGATCCAGTTCTCGACCAATGTGGTCCACCTTCTCAACCAACCCCTGCACACGGTGCCGCAGGCGACGCAAGTCCTCGGGAACCTCGCGACCAGCCTCAGCGAGGGACTCGACAGTCTGAAACGCCCACGCAGCGTCACCAAGTCCGCCCGCTGGGCATCCAGAAGTCGCTGACAGCTTTCCACGGCCGATAGCAGGTCACACCGACTCTCGGAGCTTGAGGCAGGCAGATCATCACCACGCGATCCCGGCCAGCGACGCGGAGCGTCTCGATCAGCCTCTCCACCGAGCTCCGCCTCCGCTTCTTGGTACTGGTGGTGTCCCCTACTTCCATGTCGAGAAGATACTGAGGCGCCGCGGCTACCCTGATAATGATAGCTCATGGGAGCCAGGGAGTCGCCTCGAGGAGGACTGCGCCGACCTCGTGATCGCTTTTGAGCAGGCCCACGGAGCTGGTCGGCGCTAACGCGGCCAAGAACACTTCGAGGTTCTATCGGCTGCGACTGCCACCCACGACTTTTGAATCTTTTGGATTACCTCTTCGGGGATGACAGGCGGGGTGGGCATGTGCCGATCGAAGAACCGGGACTGCCATTGGCCATCAGCGACCATCTTCGCCATGCAAAAGCGAAGGCGTCGCTGAGCCAGCCAGTCGATCCGATATGGCGAAGCCAGGAACTCGGGACAGGCATAGCCCAAGAACCGGAGCCAGTCTTCGAACTCCCGTTCGTTCGTCTGGCGAGTTAGCCCAGTGTCGTCCCAGAGCACGACGGGGCACTTGTCGCACTGCGAGACCCCAGGACCCAGGGCGTCGGCTCAGCCGAAGGTGTTCGCGATATTCGTCGAGCGTCCAGTATCGCAATGCGAGCAGCTGTTCGCGGGTCCGCGGGGTTGACGTCTCACGCTCACGCTTAGTGCCGACGGCCTGCGACGCCTCTTGTTGGGTACGCTCACGGAGATGCCTTCGGTTGTCGGGCTGCAGTTGTTCCGGTGGAACCCCCTCGTCGATACCGGCATTTGTGATGATCTGCAGCTCCGGCTCGACAGTGGCCGCAGTGTCTCACGCCGAGTTTGAGAGTCCACGCGAGCGACAGCGGCGGCGGTCTTCGGGGTCATCGGACTGCCCGGATGGGTCACGCGTTGTTGCTCAGTGAGCTGCGGCGACGAGTTGGGGTCTGGGACCTCTCCTTGCTCGCGATCTTGATCCGGCTCTGACTCCTCATAGTCCACCGGGTCATGGCCGTCTTCTGGTGGCGGCGACAGCTCCTGAGGAGCCTTGGCAGGCGATGTAGCGCTCGCGGAGCTCTTCGGGTCTTGAGAGTCACTTGAGTTGAGGAAGTCCTCCGCTTTGCGGGCGTCCGGCGATCCATCCGAACTGGGAATGGCAGCTTCCTCCGCCGGCGTGGGTTCAGACGCGGTGGTGTTCGCAGAGGCGGGTTTTCCTTCGCTTGGCTTAGTGGCTCGCGGATACGGGGAGCCCACAGTGGAGTCTTCATACCCGGCGATCAGGTCGGGGTTGGGAGTGTCCGTGTCGGACTCACTGGGGGCAGGTTCCACGTAAGGGCCTGGCAGGCGCACCTCCGTGCGCTTGCTAGCCCTGGTCCGTCGCGTCTACTTGGCGCTTGGCGCCGTCGTGGGGGCAGCCGCCAGCGTCTTCGTCGGTGTACTCTACTTCGCGTGGGATCCACTTTCCGCCAAGGTGGCTCCGGTCGGCGCGGCTGCGGTAGCCCGTGGGGCTTGCTTGGTCATGTTGTTCGACTTCGACATGGGAGGTGCTGGTGTGCCCTGTGGGCGGCGCGTGCGCGTTCGAGTGCAGATTCGTCAATGAGCTGGTAGCTCATGTTGCCGCAGGCGTCAAGTTCTCGAGTGAGTGGGAGCCTCGAGCCAAACCACCGCTCACCAGCAGTCAGTGTATTGGCAGCAATACATCAAGCAAAATAACTACACTAAGTCTAAGTACATATTGTCCATCGCAGTAGATAGCAGGAAGCAGAGCCTTCGTGCTCCCTGGCATTGATCACCTTCTCTATACTAAAACTCACATAATGCTGCTTGTCGTTGCACAGCAGAGCTGGATATCACGATAACTGTGTGTGGCAACCACACGCTTGAGAGTCGTACAGTGATCTGCCTGGGTCGCGCCTCGACACAGGTAGCACTATATCTCACATGAATCTCACTTGCATCTCACAAGGCGACCGCTCGGAAATTGAAACAGGAACCGTTCTTGGCTACATCTGGCTAGGGTCACCTGTAATTGGGACCCTAATACACAGCGACCACAAAATCGGTGTGGCGCTACACCACAACTACCCCGGCTGTGATACGAACCGAGATGGCGAGTATCGCGGCCTCACTGGGGGCGTGTGGTCGCTCCGTGTCAAGTCGTCGCTTCCTTTCTCCCTCACCTCAACTTCGAGACGCTTGGTGCTGCACCTCGCTCAGCTCGCTCGCTGATGGTACACCGAGCTCCCTCCTGCTTCCTGCTTTGGTTCATGCTGGTCACTGACTTCTGTGTCTCTCCTCTAGGCTGTTTCAACGAGCAGTTCGTCTCCTGCTGACGCTGGCCCCGCGGTCTCGCCGACTGCCGTGCCGCCATTAGCGTCGTCGGTCGCTGAGACCGCCGGCCCCAACTCGTCGCCGAGTTTGAGCCACCCGGATGGCCAGGCTTCGACCTCGCTGACTCCGCCGAGTGCTTCCCACGCTGGCACTGGGTCGGCTTCAGCCAGTTCGCCGACTCCAGCCACTGCTGAGTCTTCCACAGAGCCTGACAACTCAGCGGTCGGTTCCACATCACTATCGCTGAGCTCGGCTTCCTCGGCCTTTTCACAGCCCACTTCGGTGGGTCTGGGTCTGCTCAGTGGTGCTGCTGACTTGCTGAGCTCACCTTCAGAGGTAAGCTGGCGTCGGAAGGATAGCGGTGCTGCTTGGTCATACTAACTTGTCTGTCTCGCTGACTAGGTGACTCAGCTCTAGACTTCGAGTCCTCCGATGGTCTCGCTCCCTTGCAGCGTGAGCTTACGCGCTCCACTCGTCGAGGTTGCAGCGGGACCTCAGTTTCCGGACGCTCCTCTGTTTGAGTCTGCGGAGGAACTCGATGAGTTCTTCCAGCAGGCGTCGCCGAAATAGGCTCCCACTGACTCAGCGACTTCCTCGGGAGAGGGACAGATGTGTAATAGTTGTCTGAGTTCACAACACGGCGTGAGCCATACATTGGACGGGCAAACTCCAAGCACACACTGCCGAATCCAAGAAGACGAAGCTAACTCGTTCCCCATTGCATATGCCTCCTCAGTTGTTGCAACCATTTTCCCCTCCGATTTGGATGATAAATCGGACCCCACTTTAATGCAAATCGCTGCTAGCGAAGGGTTGAGGGTGTCTATTTCTACTACCACGGGGCTGCACGGTGGTCGCCAAACTGCTATCCTATCGTTTTTGCGCGGTTTAAGCGGCAAAACGGGCTTTTGCTCTCCAATTCTGAGATCGCTCGTTCTAAATTAATTCAACTATATCTGTAAATAGGACCATCTATATAAATTGGACTCCCGAAAACCGCTCTCAGGGCCTGATTTGCCAAAAACATGTGCAAGCCACAATAACGCCTTAAAAATTACTTCAAGTATATCGTACCATGGCCGGATGAAAAGGGACATTTTGCCCCTCTGATCGCGAAAGGGTTATGGTAAGAGCGGAGTGGTTACGGCAACCTTATCTCTAATGATGGTGAAAGAGGGGGTGAAATCAGCAAATGATTTCACCAAGATAGACTACTGATGTGCGTGCTAGGAGCATGCTATCGAGAGGCCGTGATCATGCTTGGCTTCATCATTCCCAACTCAGAGCTATGTTGGCGCTCTCATATGTGCAAGTGGTGAGCGCGCCCCGCGCTACTTTTCCTGTCGGTAGCCGTCACTTTGGCGATTTGAGAGCCATGACACCCGTCTTCCCCATATTAAGTATTAGGTTTAGGTGGTATCGGAATTCCGGGGTATCATTTACACTGGTATTTAGGGTTGGTTTTAGGCTTTAAGGTTGCTGCAAGACTTGTCGTCTGATCGAATCTGATTAAAGTTAAGGTTGGACGCGATTTGGAATTAGTTCAGTTTTACGGGGGTGTTTTGGAAGCTCCCCATAACTTAAACCTTCAGCATGGATGCGACCACGGTCATATAGAAGTGCAGGCTACTGACTGGCAAGCAAGCCTTGGCAAGCTTGGTCCAACAACTTATTATTCATTTTCAAGTGTGCTGGTATCCTATCCATTGCTATGTTGTACTTCTTGACTCTAACCCAGCGCTGCAACTTGGCCTGTACCTACTGCGGGTCGTCCGAGGAGCTGGACATCGAGGACCTTGTTGACCCTCTCGACTGCAAGTACAAGGTTGACACCTTGGACAAACTCACGACTCCGCTGAAGGACAAGCAAGAGCCGTTTGCCATCTGCTTCTACGGCGGTGAGCCGCTGCTGCAGGTTCGGCAGATCAAGAAGGTGCTGGCTCAGCACGAAGGCAAAAACACAAAATTCGTGCTGCAAACCAATGGCACCAAACTGCATCGCACGCCAATCGCCGTGGTGAACAAGATGGACACTATTCTGATCTCCGTGGATGGCGGCGAGAAGATCACCGACGCCAACCGTGGATCAGGGACTTGGTGCCAAGCAATTAACAACGGCTATCTGATCCGCAAGAACGGTTTCAAGGGCGACTTGATCGCTCGAATGACAGTGAGTCATGTGAGCGGCGACATCTATCAAGACGTCAAGGACCTTTTCGATCTTGGTATCTTCGACCACGTGCACTGGCAGCTGGATGCGCAGTGGAGCACTCCCATGTACGCTGGATATGAAGACCGCGGCGGCTTCCTCAAATGGCGCGACGAAGTGTATAACCCATCGATCACCAAGCTGGCAATCTACTTCCGCGATATCCTGCTGAATGAGAATAAGCTTTTGGGCATTGCACCGTTCTTGCCATTGCTCCACACATTGATCACGGGCGAGAAGGTGACGCTGCGCTGTGGATCTGGTCGAGACGCGTTTAACGTGCGAACGGGAGGTGGCATTTCAGCGTGCCCCATCGCACCCGACAGCGACTTGCAGTATGATCTGGCCCACATCAACGACACCGACTTCACCCCGGAGAAGCTTCGTGACTCGGTCAAGATTGGAGGCTTGTGTTTGACCTGCGATGTGAAGGATATCTGCGGTGGGCGATGCCTATACGCGAATAAGACGATGTGGTGGGGTGAGGAAGGTTTCCTGGCGGTGTGCGAGACAGTGAAGCATTTAATCCAGTGCATGCGGGCCATCCAACCGGATGTGGAGAGTGCCATCGCGCAGGGAATCATCGAGCTTCAGGACCTTCAGTATCCAAAATACAACAACTCAGTGGAGGTGATCCCATAGAGGAACCCCGTCGTGCTTGAAAGTACTACGCAGTAGTTGATCGCGTCGATAGGTGCTGCCCTGATATTCCGCATAATGAACAGTATGCACTACCATCGTGTTTTTTTTCATGCTTGCAGCACGCACGAGCACATGCCGGTGGCTCACGCTGTCAGCCAGCAAAGAAATCGGACCAGCTTGTCTCCGCCGTGAGCCATTGGCTGAGAAACAGGACAGCTGGAAGGTGCTTGCCAACCATGTCAGTACTGATCGACTGAGCAATTGTTAACACTTCGAGCCAGGTTGGTCGACACAACTGCTCAGGTCCGCCCTTGGAAGGCAATCCACATTACAAAATGTATTTCCAGACCTGGTTTTACAAAAACCTTCGTTTGCGCTGAGTGACCAATTTCCAGTCTTCTGTGTGATGGCTTTGATCTCCACCCACCCATTTGAAAGCCATCCGTCGGCATTGCCGACTCGGCAAAGAGTCGCTGCATCTTTTTGTTACCAAACTTGCCGGGCAAGCTCGAAGCGGATGCAGTGGTCCCACCATCAAGATCGCGATCCCAACTGATACCGGTTGCTGGGAAGCTTCTATCTTATTCCTGCGCGAACGATCGCACGAGTCGCATCTCGCTCCAAGATCTGGCACATGTACAGTACACATGCACGGCTCGATCGGCTTCGACCTCACATTCATTAGCTCTGCCGGGGCGGCCCGCGATGACGCCACCCAGACCTGCAGCACGCTGGAGTCGGTCAATCCCAAGCATATTTTTGCGCCCTGGGCCATGTCACGGCGGAACCTCCGCCACCGCTGGCTAGCGGCACCACAACAGGAGGCCCAAAGCCCGGGGCCCAAGACGAAGCGGCGACCAGAGCGCCGTCGCTTCTGCAGGCTTCGACTTCCGCCGTACAGTTTCGCCAAGCCCCTTGTAGCGGATTCATCAGTACCAATACATGAATCACATGCACCCATAGAGGTATTCTCCTATTGAAAGTCCAGAGAAGGTAATATCAAAACTGAAAGGAAAAGACCGCTGCGAATCTGCAGGCCGCCCGACCCGTGCTTGCAACCAGTCCCCATCGGGCCGTTTCCTTCGTCGCGCCATTCCTCAACCTGCCGAGCAGCTCCGCAGCCATGAAGCGTCGACCACTGCGCGCCGCGGGCGGCTTCGGGCTCTACGCGCTGTGCATCTGCCTGTCCACCATCGCGCTCCAGGCGCTGACGTCACCGTCGCCGCCGCCGTCGCGCGCCGCGTCCTTCCTGGGCGTCGACTCGCTGCTCTGGTCGCAGCCCACGCCACTCGCGGCCGCGGACTTGCGGCTGCAGAACCTGTCGGTGCACCGCGTGCGCTACGTGGACGAGGGGGACGCGTCGGTCCCTGAGCAGCAGCTGCAGCAAGAGGAGGAGCAGATCCAGGCGCCCACGGGCGTCCGCAAGGCGCTGGCGGACTTCCTGGCGGCGGCGACTGCGAGGCCGCGCACCCCCGAGGTGTCCAGCGTCGTCGTAACGTGGGAGGACCACCCGCTAGCTGTCAGTGCCAGGGCCATGGACGCGCGGCTGGAGGAGGAAGAAGCAGGTGCAGATGAAGCAGTGGTTAGGAACGCCGACTCGTACTCGTACGAGGTGCAGATCTGGGTCACAGGCTGGGGGCTGGATGCGCTCTGGAACCCGACGAACAGGAGAGTGGTGACGACCGACCCGTTCCTGGTGCTTGTGGACTTGCCACGCGAGCACGAAATGGCGTTTCGCGTGAGGATGAAGGCCAAGCAGACCCAGAGGTCGCTGCTCGGCCTCCTGCTACCTGTGGGCTTTTTCGCCACGGAGACGGACGGGCCGTGGAGCGGCAGTGTCACGCTGTCCCCGACCAGGGATGATGAGCTAGAAGCGATTGTTACGTCGCTCGCGAGTAATAAACCGCTGCTACTGCTGCTGGCCGTGTGCATCGGGTCGGGCTGCCTTGTGGTGGTGCAGCTATATTTCAGATGGAGGCAGGCGCTCACGCGACAGCGCAAGATGCTCAAGATGCAGCCAAGTCGGCGCTCGTCATCGGAGAAGGACAGCGCACTGAAGGAATCGATCGCGGAGAGTGAGACGACAGACAGCAGCAGCGAGGATGGTGGCAAGTCCGTGCAGGAGCTGGAGCACGAGATCCGCGATCTCCGCCAGGAGCTGGCGGACTCGGAGGACGAGGTGCGGAAGCTCATGCTGCTGAGCGGGTACGGCATCGAGGCTCTGGCGGCGCACGAGCTGGAGCAGCTGGAGCGCGAGCTCAAGCACACGCTCAAGCGCATCCACCACTTCAAGAAGCAGGGAGCAGCGGCGGCAGCACCGGGATCAGAAGTGAGCAGCGGGGACAAGACCCATCCGCCTGTAGACGAGCGGGAGAGGAGGCGGCGCAAGCAGCGAGAACCCCTCCCGATGAGCCCCATCTACGAGCACCGGGCGTTCTGAGAAGTGTCGACACCTGACCGCTTGTTCTTTTTTTTATTTATCTATGAGCCTGCAATGGCACTACAAGTAGGAAGGTCCGTAATGGCTAGCTTCAATCAAAGAGAACTCCCCCTCGGGGAGTGTAGCCATGTGCGTTGGTCCTGTTGTCGTCACGAGCACGGATTGGTACAGTGGTTACAGCATTAGTCTGAGTGAGACTAAATTATGTAAGCACATTTTTAGCGACCTCACACAAAATAGGACTTGACATAGACTACTACTGTAGTAATTATGAGCATATACTATTTATGAATGCTCAAATTTAATCTAAGCACGACTGGCGGGTTGGCTGCACTCGCAGGCGCTCTGCTTCTAGACAAGCGCTTCGGTATCCGAGCGCTTCATCACGACGGTGCTCACCAGCTTACTCGCATCTTCGCTGTCTTTCCGATCTTGCCGCGAATGAAGCTTACTCAAATTCACTTGGACACATGAGGGAAAGTTGATGCGTAGACCAGGTCACATCGATTCCCAGAGACAGACCACATCGCATCATTGCTTTTCGGGCGTAGTTGATACCATTTTGTTCCGCTTTTGATTGACCTCGCCAAGACGAGCCCATTTCATGACATACCGTAAAACTCGACTTGTATCCGACAGCTAAATGCCCTTCCACTAAACCCTTCTAAATATTATATGCCTATCATTTGATGGTGAAGCAGGTGTTGGTCACTTTTAGCAGTAAAATTCTCAGAATTAGCCAAAACAGACAGCGGCGTTGAACTCGGGAGGGGGGGGGCGTTACCTCTACAACCCTCCCAGCGCGCAGGAGGAATTTAGCGAAGTCCCAATTGTAAGAATAACCACAATGCGCATGTGCGCACACGCACGCGTAGAACTAACTGTCTATTCAGCTATAGCCAAGTTAATGTCAACTACGTCGTCCCTCTTTGGCGGAACTCGTACGTGGCCGTACACCTGCCTCCTAGAAACTACAGCCGACGTCCACTTAGCCACTCGGAACTCTACACCTCAGGTACCCGCTTACGTCGCAGACTTCAGCAGACTCGGACTGACACTGCAGCCCTGCGCCAATGCCCCAAGAGGTTACCCCAGTCGTCGCCGTGTCGCCGCGCTCGCAGCCACCGTCCGTGTCGTGTTCCGTCCGTCCGTCCAACCAACCAGGCTCTACAGCCCATCCAACGCGAATCGTTCGCGCACTCAGACTCTACCGAGCATATTCACCTATAAAAATGCGCTCAAACTCTGCGCTCGAGGCGGCGAGATCCAAAGTGAGAGAGACTCTCCGCTGCTCGGCAGCTCGGAGCCCCCCCCCATCCGTCCGTCCATTCTGCAGCTAGCCGCCGCACTTCCGCACGTCAGCCGCCGTATGAAGACTTTCTGAACCAGGTCGGCAAGCGCATTGTTCTTCCAGACTCACACTCAGGAAGGCCTCGGAACACGTACAAACCCTATCAGGAGTTCATGGCTATCGTGCGGGAGTACGGTAAACCTGATGCGTTTATAACTATGACATGTAACCCCAATTGGGTGGAGATCATAGTGCTGCTACCCGACGACCAGACTGCTCAAGATCGCCCTGACATCGTGGCACGCGTCTGGCAGTTAAAGCTCAAAGCCAAAGTGGCGGATCTGGATGAGGGCTTACTGGGGTGTCTTGGAAGCCCGGATTTACGTGGTGTGTGCTCCAATAAGTCGGGTACCCCGACCATTACATATTATTAGGTATTATAGGTTATAGAATGACACCCGTCCCTTATTCACGCCCTCATATGTACTTCTCTGGCACAAAATGACGGTTCCAGGTTTTCTGAGGTAGCTGCTCACTGGTGGCTCCAAATCCAGAACCAAATGCATCATTGAAAAGCCCATCACACAGACAACACACCAGTATTTTTAACTGCGCTGCAAGTGTTCTTTTGGAGGAGGGACTGACTCTCAAAATGGTTTTTATCCATACAGCTTTTAGTTTTTTACCGCAGCAGCATCAATTTTTAGCGATAATTAGTCGGACTTTAAGGACTCGCGCATCGTAGCCTTACGAACGATGTACTACAGTTGAACAGTCCTAAACATACCGCTTTCGCAAGGTTCCATTGTGTGTAGCAACCACACCATCTTGTGTCGCTCTGCGCAAAAAGCTGTCAGCGTCAACGACGACATGGCTTCAGCTGAAAACAACGTTGCGCTAGTCGACGGTATCTCTCCTTGCAATTCGCACAGAACACGCACATACACTTCAACGACGCCTTTGCTCTTCTGTCGAAAGATGTGATACAGCTCCAGCTTGCCACGCACTAATTTATAATCGGGGAGTTCTGGAACGCCAGGCAGGTCAAGTGAATGGCAGATGTGGTAGCCCATCCGTTCGCCGGTGGTAGGTGACTGTGTGATACCGGTGCTCTCCAAAAAAAACGAAGTCTCGAGGAGGCATGATTGGCTTTGCTACAATCGGGCCCATTCGTTTACAGTCCACTTCACCTGCAGGCCGTCGAAAGGATTATCAACTGTGCGGTCGATGATTGAGGCTAGTAGAAAGAAGTCGAGCCCATTGTCCTCCACGTAGGAAGACTTGACCTTCCTCATGTCTGCGTTTTGATTGAGAACGCCAAGCATAAGATCGTCGAGATCGCAGTTGATGGTACCGTGCCACAAAACTCGTTGTGGAGGAATTTTTGCGGACGATACTGGGACTGGAGGTGGCGCAACCGGGTCGTCCACATTTTCTGTCAGCTTAACAACGCTGTTTGAAGCTTGGAGAGTGACAGCAAGTGCGCATCGGTCTTGGTAAGCAGCGAGGATCTCCTTTCGCTTGATGAACTTCCAGCGCAGTGCAAGTGACCTTCAAATTAGCTTTGTATATATCGATGTTTATTTCCGATCGATTACACATTATACCGATTAGCTATAGAGTTAGTTTTACACTAGAAATGAGCAAGATTTAATCATTGAATTAACACTAAAGTACCAGTTTGCTGTACCCGTTCATGACGACCTCCTCAGAGACATTAACGAACAGAGGTATGCGGCCATTAGCAGCAACGTGCTTGCCGACACTTGCATTGACGCTGATCCGCATTACTCATAGCTTTTGATGCTGTTACGGCAGAGGCCAAAGGACACCATGGCCGCCGTAACAGCACCACAAAGCAGACGGCCGCCGATGCTGCGCTGTGCGAGGAAAATTATAATTATGGCCCGCAAGCGCACGTCGGGGGCGATATCGACTTGTCCTTTCGCGCGAGGCATTGTGGCGATTGGGTTGTACTAAAAGCTAAAGTGAGCTAGGAAATGAACTTGAATTGGCTGTCGACAGCCAACGATTTACTGTTCAGTTGGTCAAGCCTACATGTACCAACGTTTCTTAGCCAATAGTGTTCATGTCTTCAGTTTATTATTATAATTAAAAATTACTACTAGTAAGTAATAAGTAGCCCCATCTCATGAAAAACCTTACGGTAGTTTTTTCGTTTGCAGCGATGATGTGCACCACACATCCCAACACAAGTGCCACACAAAACCGAGCTGCCTCCCCGATCAACACCGAAATCCGTCCCCATGCTGCCCAAGCGCTTCCCGACCGTCGTGGCCCGCGCCGCCCGCTGGAGCGCGCGCTCCGTCGGTACGTCCATGTGATGCGGCGGCTCGTCTTCTCCATGTACTGACCCTCGCGTGCTTCCGCGCAGCTCGCCGCCAGTCCCGATCGATGCTGGCGCTGACGCACGCGCGTCCCACTGTCTCCGCCGCCCCCCACGACCTCCAGCGCGCTGCCTTCCCGTCGATGCACTCGGGTGCAGCCGCCGCCTTCAGCACGCAGGCCAGTGGCCACGTCATTGCCGTGGGCGACCGCGTGTCGCTGCACATGGAGGGCACGCTGTCGGGCGGCGGCGCGCTGCCCAAGACGCAGGAGGGGGCGCCGCTCAAGTTCATCGTGGGCAGCGGCCAGGTGCTGCCCGGAGTGGAGGACGCCGTGCAGGGCATGGCCAAGGGCGAGTCCAAGACGGTGAAGATCGCGCCGGCGCAGGCCTTCGGCGCCGAGAAGCAGATCCTCTCGGTGCCGCTCAAGGAGATGAACCTGCCCGAGAAGGAGCGCGAGATGCTCGCGGTCGGCCAGGTGCTCGAGCTGGCGGGCGGCGAGCGCGCCGTCGTGGTGAAGCTGACGGACGACACCATGGACATTGACCTGGCGCACCCGTACGCCGGCCAGTCGCTCACCGTGACGCTGGAGGTGGTGGACCACGAGCTGCACTCGGAGCTGCACGTGGAGGAGCGCCTCGTCCTGCCCGAGGTCATCGAGGAGGGGGACAACGCCACCTTCCCCAACCGCGGAGACACCATGGTCATGCACTACACCGGCAAGCTTGCTACGGACGGCAAGGTCTTCGACTCGTCGCGCGACCGCGGCCAGCCCTTCCAGTTCCAGATCGGCGTCGGGCAGGTCATCCGCGGCTGGGATGAGGGCGTCATGCGCATGAGCAAGGGCATGAAGGCCACGCTCAACATTCCCGCGGCGAAGGGCTACAGCAAGGCTGGCGCTGGCGGAGTTATCCCTCCTGACGCCGACCTGGTGTTCGAGGTGGAGCTGCTGGACATCGTGCGCCGCTAAGCTGCCAGTTATCCGTTCATGCTCAGACACGATAAATATGTCGTTCTGATACGACTCATGTTTGGAACCCCAGTGAGAGAGTCACAATATCTCCGAGGCGTGTTAACAGTTCAGTCTAGCCGCTATGCTCCCCCCTCTTCACACGTCCGTGTTGCTGGGCTCATCGTCCGATTCGTCCAGGTACGTCTTCAGATCTCCATACTTGGCCACCTGCCCAATCACAATAATCGCAGGCGAGTATTTCTTCCCCTGCGTCTTCGCGGCCATGTCCTCCAACGTTCCGAGCAGTAGCACCTGGTCGGGGTTCGTGCCCGAGTGGATCAACGCCACAGGCGTGTCCTTCCCCCTGCCGCTCTCCACCAAGCTCTCACAGATGCTGCCGATCGTCCTGGTGGCCATGAGCAGCACGATCGTCTCCACCTTCGCCAGCGTGCCAAAGTCCATCTCCGCCGGCTTGTGCCCCGAGATGACCACGAAGCTCGTGCTCAGCGTCTTGTGCGTGACCGGGATGTTCGCCGTGGCCGGCACCGCCAACGCCGACGAGATGCCGGGCACCACCTCGAACGTGCACTGCGCGCGCACGAGCGCGCGGATCTCCGAGTGCACGCGACCGAAGACCATGGGGTCTCCTCCCTTCAGCCGCACCACGATGTGGCCGAGCCGAGCCTTGCTCACCAGGATGGCGTCGATGTCCACCTGCTTGGCCGAGTCCTTCTTGCCGCCCCTTTTCCCCACGTACACGACCTCCGCGTCCTTGGGGATGAGCGCGTAGACCTGCGGCCCCACCAGGTCGTCCACCACCACAACCGTCGCGCTGGTCAGCAGCCGCCGGGCCTTGAGCGTCAGCAGCTCCGGGTCGCCCGGGCCGGCGCCCACGAGGTACACGCAGCCGCTGGAGACCTGCGCGCGCAGCTGCCGCGTGCGCAGCCGAGGGAGCGCCACATGCGCCACGAGCACGGACAGCAGCGCGCCCGAGAGCGCGCCCAGGACCACGTCGCGCGGAGACATCCCGCAGCGTGTGTGGCCGGTGGCTTGACTATAGTACCCGTAACTGATTATTGGACCCAAATGTAGCCATCAGTTTTGGGGATTGGAAAACCGAAATCCCATACCATAAAATATCGGACCTTCGGACCCCCTAACCCTAAACGTAGCCAGTCCAAAAGGAGGGGTGACACCCATATACTGTCACCCAGCTACGCGCTCCGCGCGGTCCTCCGGACCCTGACGGCTCGCTGCGCTCGCAAGGACAGAACCCTAAGCCCGCTGCGGCTCACACGCGTCGCCTCCCAGAGCACTGCTCGGTCCTGGGTTTACAGCCGCGTGCTACGCACACGGACTGTCAAACCGCAGGCAGGGGCTCGCTGCTCCCGCTCGTGACATCAGTCCCTAAGTTAGGACCAATCAAAGCTCTGTATATCGCCTTTTGACTTGAAATACTATACTTGATATGCGGTCCGATGATTTGCACAATTAACATAGGATTTTGTAGTAGCCTTCCTAAGTACGGTCCGATATTCTTCCATAACGATATTTAGATACAGGGTGCAACACCGCTTCTAGATTTTTTGAAAAAAATGAGGTCAGATTTGCTGAATTCACAGCCGATTTTCGTCCGAGTGTCGGCCAGTACAGTTCTAACATGATAGGAAGATTGTGAAGGTAAAATATTCATTTGTAGAGGCAGTAGCAGCAGGATCGTATGAAAGCTGATTATCACGTTGGTTTGGCATCCGCTAAATATTAAATTTTAACGGCTAACGATTTGTAACAGATAGGGTCGAGTTGCAGGACTTACGTTGAATGCGGTGGCTTCGTTCGAGTTGTACTCGTTCATGATCCTCATAACCGTGCCATGAGCAATGCCAAGGCAACTAGCTACCAGATCTCATTTTTTTTCCTCTGAAGATGTCTCCTTTCTTCATAATGGTCATGAACGCATAGCACCTTGTCACGTACACCTTGTGACCAGGGGTCAATTCCTTCCGCGTAAAATCGACCGTGGGCATGCTCTCGGCGTGGGGATACGACAAATAGAAGCCCAAGACGCCAACGAATCTACTAATGGTTTTGGCAGTCGCTGGATACAGATAGTTCGCGAGTTGTGATCGCTTTCGTCGCCATGTTACAATTTTGGGTCCAATCACTAGTGACGGGAACAATAGTGAAAATCGTGCGGACCACGTCGCTGGTGTGTGCTACACGGAAGGTGATGTCCACGACGTCGGCACGTGACGAGGACAGTCCCCAACCCAGTGCATCGGAACTGGTATTCTGTCTAAAACCGATGACATTAATTCACTGCGGGAGTTTAAGCTCCCCCACGGGCCTCTCGTCTCTTCCGTTGAGAAGATGTTGGAATACATATACAAGGCTCAAGCCCCCGCTCATGGTGAAGTTCAAGACCGTCTTGGCCCACCGGCCGGGCCCAGGTGGGAAGAGGGCTGGGACGATGCAAAACAGATCGTAGTGAGCTTGGACCCGAAGTGCTAAGGAGATCAGGAGGATCTACTAGTGCTCTAACTAATTCAGTCTTCATTTTACCTTCAAGTCCTGAAGCGGCCCCAAGGATCCGATTCCCAATAGGGTTATGAGCCCAACTACGGATGCATCCTGGGAGGTTGAGGTCTCTGAGAAGACCGGACGACCGGTTCGCTGGAACGGACAGAATTTTCCGTACTACAAAAAAACTAATGGAAGTAGCTGCCAGAAAGAAGGACCCAGATCTGTACAAGGTAATGACCCAGCAGATCAAGCACAACGCTAGCTTCACGACGTTGCAGCAGAGTGCGTGGGACAGGCGGCAGTTGGACCTCCAGGAGTTGATATTCTCGTCCGTATGCACGGACATGGGCCAGCAGCTCATGGACATGGAGGACGGGCCCACCATGTGGAAGTACCTGTGTGACCGGTACGAGGGCACAGCAAACGATCAAACCAGGGCAATGACAAAGCGGCAGTTGTATGCACAGCTGGAGACCGGCAAGTGCAAGCAGAACTGCAAGATCGAGGGGCACCTCAACTACATGTGTAGACTCAAGGGAAAACACAAGACAGTCGGCATGACTGTGGACGATGCAGTATTTAGTGGAATGCTGGTGTCGTCACTCCCCTCCAACGAGCGATTTGCCCGCTTGCGAGGTTTTGTGGACGCTGGGATGGACTGCGTGGACAAACCGGAGAAGGTGGTGGCCGTGGCAGTGACCTTTGACAAGGCCAACCAGGCCGACGAGTAGTGGCATCGGTCGTATGGTGCTAAGCAGCATCCTGGTCAGCAGAACAAGAAAGGAGGAGGACAAGGAAAGGGTGGATACGAGAAAGAAAGTTCGAAAGGACAAGGAAAGTCTCGATCGTGTTTTGTACCGACCACCTGAAGGCAGGTTGTCCAGACAAAGCGAAGAAGCAGAGTGGTGACGAAGAGAAGCGAGCCCCGCGGGGAAACTGCACTCTTCGACAGGATGGCCACACGTCACCGGCTGTGGCGCTAAGTGACGAGGGGATCGTTGCGGAAGACGTGGTGACGGGCATTACGATGCTCACAAGGATGGAGGAGTATCGAGGAGACGACCCTAGGGATGATCAAGAGGCAGAGGCCACTGAAGTGGTCCAAGAAGCCGATCATCAGGAAACCATGGATGCCATGGAGGCTGGCTGTTCGTGGTGGTACTTTGAAACAGCATCTAACTCGCATGTCACGGGAGCTCGTTCTCACTTCATAACATTCACAGAAAACACAACAAACGCAAGAAATGTTCGAGGGCTATCGCCAAGCATCATTTCACGGATTCCAGGTCGTGCCCTAGTGAACGAAGTGAACGGAGAGGATGTGACTATGTACATAGATAACCTATTCTATGTACCAGACGCGGAGTACGGACTGTTCTCGCCGGGAATGGCGTACGGGCAGGGGTTCGAGTTCGACTTTAACCAAGCGAGTCGGAGCTTCGTGATATCTTGGGAAGGAAGGCGAGTCGTTGTAGCCAAACTGCACGAGGCTACATGGGGATTCCAGGCGTCAAATACTTCTAGGTATGCAGCCGTGGGGCCAGAGGACCAGCCTCTAACCAACTACACGATTGCAGAAGGAGTAGGGACATTGCAATGATGACACGAATGCATGGGGCACATTTGTCCGCAGTATCTAAAGATTATGGTGGACAAGGGGCTCGTCCAGGGTATGATGCTAACACAGCGTCAAAAGGACACGTGTGACGCGTGCCACGGGAGCAAGCAAAAGATGAAAAATCATCGCAAGAAATTGGATCGAGCTACAAAAGAGCCGAATAAAGTGGCATACGCAGACCTACTGTTCCCAGGTAAAGGGAACGGAAGTCGGTTTGAGGCTGTACTGGTAATAATGGATGGGTACTCTCGGTTTGGCAAGGTGCACATGCTGAAAGACAAGTCGAGTGAGGCAGTAAACAACTACCTGAAGGAGTACGTGCTGTGAGCTGAGCGCCAAGCTGGCAGGATGATCAAGAGAGTGTTCACATACACGGTGAAGCAGGTGCTCAAAGCCAAGGGCGGCAAATTCGTGAATGAAGCCATGGAGGCGTGGTACAACTCGCGCGGCATCGAGCACATCCAGGTAGGACCAAAGAGCTCGTAGTTAAATCTTTGCGAGCGGACGCACCAATCACTGATAGAAATAACTAAAGCCATGATGGAACATTCTGGCCTACCTCGGAGCCTATGGCCAGAGGCGATGAGAAACGCAGTGTACATCAAGAACCGCTCCTGCAACAAAGGGACACAAGGAGTTCCGTACGAGATGTTCTTCGGAGCAAAACCAGACGTGCACCACATCCGAAAGTTCGGATCATTGGCGTACGTTCACGTTCCAGTGACACCTGGCCGGCGCAAGCACTACAGCAACGCCAAGTTGGGCTACGTGCTGGGCTACGCGGAGAACGTGGTAGGATGCAAGGTATACTTCCCGACGGAGCATACGGCGAAGTTTGTATGTGACCTAAGAGTGGCGGAAGAAATAGTCTACCGCGATCGTCATGAAGTTGAAGGAGAAGAAGATGACTGGTTGTCGCTGAACTTCTCGACGAAAGAGCAGAATGGGGAGCATGGTGTCGACTACGAGAACACCGAAATGATCACAGTCGCAGCGTCAAAAGAAGGCGAGACCAACATAGAACAGTCTCCTGAGCTCGAGGAGGGCGCGAATGACGCTCTCCAAGAGGATGCACGAAGAAGTGCTGCAAGACCATGAGAGTCATGGCCATCATGATGAAGTAGGTACAGAAGATGAACAACTCCAAGATGAACTTCGAAGTGAAGTAGTGGGGAGCTTGCAAGCCACCCAAGCACCAGATGGAGAAGAATCTGCAGCTAGCGACATTAATCAATTGGATGGAAACCTTCACTCAAGTCAAGCGGCCGATACCGAGGCACCAGCATCAAACGTTGATACAGCAGAGGATGAGGATGCAGAGTCGATGGCTGGCTTGTGCGGTTCGTCAGAAGATGATGAAGATCTGGAGGACGAAGAAGAAAATGGAAATGCCAGTGACGAGGACGTCACGGTGGCAAGCGTATTCGCAGAAGCCGAGAGTGGTATGGATAATCGCGTTGACAGAGCATCGGGATTGGAGGAAGACACTGAAGAGGTCAACACTCCAAACGGCGGTGAAAGCAACACCGAGGAAAAGATAGATGCGAGTGCAATGTTCCCTCAGACACCCTGTCGGACAGGGAAACGCACGCATCGGAGTGAGACTCCATCTGAGGCAAAGCGTGTAGAGGAAGGAGCAAACAAGCCGCAGACAAACCGGACTCGCACAGGGCTTCGCGAGTATCATGAGCGTCGACGACCAAAACGTTTGGACGACTTTGTGGTGAATCTCTCGCTGCACAACCAGCTAGTACTGGATAAGAACGGTCGTCCCATAAGGACGAATCAGATCAAGATCCCGCGGAACAGGCGTGCGATGCTGAGATCCAAGTGGCGGGAGTTCTTCTTGATGACAGAGATGGAGGAGATGGCATCGTTAAAGACCAAAGGAGTGATCGAGGAGATCCTTGACGACGAAGTCCCCGAAGATGCCAAACCAGTAAAGGGTGTATACATTGAAGTCCGACCAACAAGGATACGTGGTCCGATTCAAAGCGCGGATCGTAGCTCTCGGGAACTACCAGCGCCCAGGTATTGATTTTCACGAAACATTTGCACCAGTAGCAAGGATGTCGTCCTTCCGACTGCTGATGGCTATAGCAGCAGAACTAGGACTGGACGTGTATGGCGGCGACATAAACACAGCATACTTGAATGCGAAGTTGGAGATACGACAGTACCTGAGATCCATTAATGGATACCCATGCCAAGTGAACGGGCACATGTATGTTGTGTACAAGGCATTGCATGGGCTACATCAGTCTGGACGGGAGTGGAACTCAGAGCTGAACCAATGGTTCCTGGACCAAGGATACCAGCGTTCACGCACCGAGCACTGCTTATGCTTCAAGGTAGAAGGAGAAATGATCATGTACGTGTTGGTCTACGTAGATGATATCCTAGCGGCTACTAACGACGAGGCGTACAAGGAACAGTTGTTCAAAGACCTGAACAATGCGTGCGGCCTGAAAGACCAAGGACTATTGGAGCAATATCTGGGAGTCGAAGTGGAGCAGACAAGTGAAAGTATCAAGATAAACCAAGGGAAGTACACACGAGAAATTTTGGAAACGTTTGGATACCAAAACGCGCATGCCATAGGAAACCCCATGGAAACGAACGTAAGACTTGCACCAGTCGAGGAGGATGAGAAGCCCGAGACCAGTTTCCAGTACCGTGAGGCGATAGGTATGTTAATGTACCTGGGCACCAGCACACGACCGGACCTGGCGTTCACGCTAGGTCAACTAAGTCGGTTCGTGGCCAACCCATCTGCAAAACATGTGGGCGCCGTGAAAAGAGTGCTAAGGTACCTAGTTGGAACGCAGGACTACGGCATCACTTACTCTAGGAAGCAGAACGATGTGGAGAACATTGTACTGGAAGGGTATAGTGATAGCGACTGGGCAAACGATCCTGAGCAGCGAAAAAGCACGACGGGATTCGTCTTCTCACTCGCAGGAGGGGCCATCGCGTGGATGTCCCGCAGGCAGTCGATAATTGCCTTGTCGACCGCCGAGGCAGAGTATGTGGGCGCGTGCGAGGTCAGCATGGAAGCCATGTCCGAGAGCAACATATTGCAGGAGATCATGCCGAAAACCCGGTCAAGTTGAGGATTGGCAACAAACCCGACCTATAGCAGACGCACACGGCACATCGAACTGCGTTGGCACTTTGTGCGCGAGCAGGCACAAAAAGGTGTCATCGTATTGCATAAGGTTCCGGGAGAGGAGAACCCAGCGGAAGCCTTTACGAAGGCTTTGGACAAGAAGCGCCTGAAATGGCTGCTGAGGCGCATAGGCGTCATGCATGTCTAGTAGTCGAAGGTCGAGCTTTGAGGAGAAAGCAATCTTCGAGGAGCACTTATATGTGCCAACACATGGCGCCCTGTTGCTGAATCTAAGCGAACTATTTTTAAGTTCGTTTCTGTGTTTAAACGGTAAGTTCGCTACTAAAATATAGAAATATGGTTCGTAAAATTGAGCTTTGCGGGCTCTTTGGGGCGGTCACAGAATATACTATTTGCCGTTGGTGGGAAGAGTATGCAGACCCATTTTTTCGATATTGATATCATTTAATTTATTCGGTTGCCACGTTCACAGCGAGCCCACCTCTGATAGTGGACTCTGCTACTACACCATTTCAGGATCAAAATAAGAATTGCTAAGATCAAAACAAGGAAACCCATATAAATTTATTGCTAGTGGTTTATAAATTTGTCGAGCTACTGTAGATGACACGCTGTACATGTGCACTACTTAGTCGATCACTGTGATGTACAAGCGCTACTCTGACCTCTGTCCGAGTGCTGCAAAGGACGACGGACAATGTGATATCGGCAGCGTTGAAGGTGTTGATGCCGAAGTCGGAAGACAGGTGTGCAGGTTCAGGTAAAACAGATAATGATGCATTAGACCGAAGGCTTATCGGACTGACGAGGAAAACTATATGCAGGCGATCTATCTACAGGGAGCGTGGAGGAAGATCATCCAATTGATGGGAATCTCACGTGCATCGAACCAATCGACGTACTGGGCGTGTGCTTCTGCTCCAATGTTCGCAAAGCAACTCGACTCCAGCGAATCGTGCAGCAGTATACGTGGCAGTCGCCACTCAGATATTACAACCTCCCCAAGTTGAGCTGGCCTTGGCGCTTGTCGAAGGTGTTGAGAAGTTGTTTCCAGTGTGAAAGGCGGCGAAGTTTTTGAACAGGCTCCCAGGATTTCTGTGTTTCGGGTAGGGTCGAGCCATTTAACCAAATACTGGAGCTTGCCCTTGCGAATTCGTCGTTGAAGCGGCTTTTCCACGACGTCAACTCGGTGATCATGTGTGTCGTAGATAGCAGGAGTAGCTTTCGAGAGAGACCGGTTCGCGAAATAAGGCGGATTCTCGATAGACAGTTTTAGTTGGTCAATGTTGAAGGATGGGTGGCGTCGCTGTAAAACCCTGGGCAAGTCAACTCGATACGCGTTTTCTCCAATTCGAGTAGAAATTTTGTAAGGCCCGATCCAACGGGGCAATAACTTGTTCACGTTAGGGTCCTTTGTAGGATCGTATTCTGGCTGTCCGACTTCCGCCATGTGCACCACGTCGCGTCTAAACCCAGTCTCCAACATTGTAACGGATATCCCTGCACCGCGGATTGTGATACTTCGCTTGTCGCTCTTGAGCTTTTGCTAGTTGCTCCTTGGCGATTCTCACGATTTCTTCACGTGCCTCAACAAACTGGGCATGCGTCCCTACCGCAACTTCTTGCATTCGAATCGCTGCTGCCGGCTGCCTTCCTGTGTCTAGTTGAAAAGGTGAAATTCTAGTCGAAGAGTGGATTGTAGTGGCGTGAGCATATTCCACCGTCGGTAGTACTGTGAACCAGTCTTCACCGTAGTGTGAGGCAGTGCACCGGAGTGCATCTTCCAGAGTCCGAATTTGGCGCTCAGACTGACCATCGGCTTGAGCGCGTTTGCTGACCGTCATACGCAATTTGATCCCCATGCACTCCATCAACGCGGTCCAAAATTTGCTATAGAACTTGCTATCGCGATCGCTCACAATACTGGAGGGCAAGCCGTACTATCGAACAACATGGTCGAAAAATAGACGTGCAGTGGCCTCAGCCGTGACGTCCTTCGTAGTCGGAATATAACATGGTCGCTTGCTGAGTTTATCCACCACCACAAGTACTGCGTTGTAGCCATTCGAAACCGGCAAACCGGTCACAAAATCCATAGTCACTTGTTGCCAACAGTAGTCTGGAATCGGAAGTGGCTGTAACAAACTTTCGTGAGCTCTGGTGCTGCTCTTACTTCGCACGCAGCATTCACAAGTTAGAACGTACTGTTCAACGTGCTTCTGGAGCCCTTGCCAGTAGAACCTTTGCCTCACAGCAAGGTACGTACGATTAACCCCTGGGTGAGCCGAAATCGCGTTGTCGTGGTAGTCATGGGGAACACGTAGTAGAATTTCGTCGACGACTGGTAGAACGATGATGCTCGCACGGCTGTCGCTCTTCAATTTCAGTAGACTGTCTTGGTAGTAAAATCGAGGGTGCTCAAAGGATGGATTGCTCTCGAATGCAGCAATTACACCTTGCAAGTCCTGATCATGCTGGTACCCACGTAAAATCATCTGGCGGAAGGCACTATCGAGCGGTGCCACCATTGTAATTGCACTCGAGGCGAGGTTAGCTAGCATCACTGATCCGAACGCACGATTTCCTTGAACAATCACCTTCTCCAGGCGGGAGCCATACATGTTGTCAAACATAACGTTGCTTGTTACGACTGGAGGTCGTGATAAAGCGTCGGCCACGACGTTGAGATGGCACGCTCGATGCTCTAGTTTGAAAACGAATTGCCCAAAAACCTCTAGCCACCGTGTCAAGCGTGGTGACAAGTCTGGATGCGAAAGAAACCAGCGACAAGCTGAGTTGTCTGTGAATACCACGAACGCGCGTCCCAGCAGGTACGCTTGCCCATACAGAGTTTAATAATGAAGTAGCGAATAACTCTTGTTCATGCGCTGGCCATTTCTGTTCATTCTCATTTAACTTCTTGCTGAACTAAGCGACAGGGTAGTCGAATCCGTTGTGTTCTTGGCTAAGCACCCCAACCACCGCTACCTTGGACGCATCTGTAGTCACAATAAATGCTTTGAAGGATCGGGCAGACGCAATATTGGCGCAGAAAGTAGATGACGCTTGACAGCATGCACTGCTCGACTGTGCAAGTTTGTCCATGCCCATGCAACATCCTTTTTGAGCAGGTCTGAGAGCGGGGCCACGAGGTCAACAAAACGCGGAACAAATCGGCGGTAATAACCCGCTAGCCCGAGAAAACGCTGGAGGTCCCGCGCAGTCTGAGGAAGCGGCCAATTTGCGAGAGCAGACGTCTTGTCAGGATCCACGTAGATCCCGTGCTCACTAATTACGTGGCCCAGGAAGGTGACTGAGTCGCGATCAAAGTGACACTTCGAGCGCTTTACGAATAGTTTCTCGTTCCGGAGCACAGCGAATACTCGATGGAGATGCTGACCATGCTCCTCCAATGAGCGTGAAAACACGCAAATGTCGTCGAGGTATACAACCACAAATGCAGCAAAGTCGGGCCCCCCAAAGGAGGCGTTCATCAGCCTTGTCCACGTGCCTGGCATATCCGCAAGCCCCATAGGGGCTACCAACCACTGATAAATCTCGACATTAGCCTGAAACGAAGTGTTCATTCGCGAACGCCTTAATAGGCGCATCTGGTGATAGCCACTTAGTAGATGCAACGTCGAGAAGACAACAGCGCCAACCATGCGTGCAAAGAGTTCATCAATGTACGGGAGTGGGATGCGTGACACGACCGACATGCTGTTCACGTAGCGGTAATTAATCACCCAGCGCAGGAACCTTGCGATGTCTGTGACGTGCACCCAGTCAATGCGTTTCGGTATCAGGCCAGTGACGGGGTCCTTCTTGGGTAATGCAAAATATTTGAGACCCACGGAGAAAATGACTTTTCTATCCACTTCTTTTCGATAAGCTTTTGCACAAAGTCGTTAAGTGCCGTGCGCTCTACTTCTGAGTGGCGAAAGGGAGCTCGGGAGCTGGGTTGCGCGCCGGGTTTCATTACCCCATCATGTTCAATGGGCCGCATCGGCGGAAGCCCGTCTGGCAACTCGTCTGGCATTGTGTCAGCAAATTCTTCTAGAACTTCATCGGACTGCAGCAAAGCGCAGCCGATAGCGTAGTCTGAAGCATCACAGACTACACCGAATGGCTTTGACTTGTCTGGCAGATCCAGGATAGGCGCACGCTGTAAGCTCGCCTTGATGCTGACAAAAGCCTCTTGGTGTTGGCGTTCCCAACGCCAGTCGGGGTCCTTCTTGGGAAGGCCCGATGGGGGTTTTGCAAGACCTTCGTACCCCGCACTATACTTATGAAGACTAGCCGAGTGCCGCCGTTACGCGGCGGTGGGTTTATGGTGGGTCCCAAACCGTTCAGCTCGCTCTGCCAGCTCGCTCCACTACAGCGCAGGCCCACCTCCGCTTCGCTGCGGTGGGCTTTTGTGTTTTGTTATTAATAGTTAGAATATTATTTATGTTGTCTTATTCGTACCAAAAGTGAAGTTGGTTTATATAGAGTTTTGTATCACTACGTCATATTGTATACACCTTAATGTTAACCTATCGATCTTCATAATTGTACTTATGTTAGATACTACTTGTACTCCTTCCACTTTCATGCTACGTGAGCACACGAATGTACAAACAACGCCTTATAAAGCTAACACTTAATTACAGCCTCTATATTAAACCCCCTCGAACTTTAAAACTTGGCAAAGCTCTGATTGGACGAAAAAACTAATATTTGTACAAAACCCATTACATATCCATGTGTTTTAAAGAAAATGGTATTATCATATCAATGATAATATTTGATTCGCTAAAAATGGAGGCCCGTATGTGCTTTTATTTAGTAATGTCGGCTTTTTAAGTCTGCCGGCTTGGAAAGTCGTTGTCTGTAGTTCTATCGCTTCATTCCATGTCATTTTTCCGGCTATGTGTCATGTATCGCAATATCCAGTGTGTTACGCTAATCTAGTCGTTATTAAGTCTTCCGTCTCTCGTTTGTTGTCGGGTAGCAGACATTTTAAATCTTCGTGCCTATCATGTTTAGAGTATCCGTTCCAACTTGTGCCGCTAACATTCGCCCCAAAATGTATCCTCGTACATCGTTCCACGCGACCGCAGTCGATTCTTTAATATCGTCCGTCTAACTGTAAGCATACCCATACTTGTGTCATTCTCGTCGTGCCAGACAATCCAATTATTCAGCGTCTACGTAGGGTTGTTGTGGTGACAGTCCATGTGATCACTGTCGTCTCTATATTTTAGACCTCGTACACTTGTGTTGCTATCGTCGGGTTAATCGCTCGCGTATACATCCCTACCACCCGATACTATTGACCCCGCCGTGCCGTTGCGTAGCTATTCTACCCCAACCCATCGCATCGTATGTACAGTTTTCATCGTGGCGTACTATTTATGAACGTCATATTTCCTCGTCGAGTACATAATATGGCATACTATGAGCGTCCATAGTCGTTCAATACGCTCCCATAAGTCCTGCGTAGGTACGTACTATGCAATATTATGTATATCGTACTGTACCTTGTACACCTATCTGCTTACCTATAGTGTTGTTATCCTATATCGGGCGACGACCCAGCCTTGGCAATGGTATATTATGCGATACAGCAGTCTTGTTCCGTGCATATGCATTTCCAATTCCAATCGCAAGCACTACTGTATACGATGGCATGTCTATCGCATTGTAATCGGTTCTATGTACGGATATCCTCCGGAATATCGCCACACTATCCTAGTCTATGCGGGTCGTCAATATAATGTGCTATGCCGTCGTGGCGGCCCTCGACGATGACTCCAGATGTTGGATCCCCGGACTCCGGACGAAGCCGCCCGGACGCAGCAATCCGGACTCTACTTCTGGAAGGATGACCCGTCATCAGGTGATTGCTTACCTGATTTGTACCCAGAAGGTCCTTCCAGATTCCAAGTATAGTCAAGCCGAGATGTTAACGACCGACCAAGACCACCAGCCGGGATTTGCTGCGCACCGACTGCCCCCCTGTCGCCCGCCAGACGGACGCCATGATTACGCCACTTCCGACCATAGTGAAACCAAGATAAAAGAGGCTGCTTTCAGAGATATTGTAGGTAGATGACCTAACAGACTAGATAATCA